>PVKS010006448.1:0-78375 GCA_004027875.1 Aplodontia rufa
AATTAAAAAAAAAAGACTAAGGAAAAGAAAGTGAGGAGGAGTCAAGAATACTTCCAGGTTAGGCACATGGGTCTTGGCATCAATTTTCAACTCAGAGTACCTTAGTACTCAACTCCAGTTAATATTCAGTGACCTTCTAAGCGAAGACCAGCAGAGAGCTAACTGTAGAAAGAAGTCAGAAAGCAAGGAGCACACACATGCTCATCACTTAATTCTTCACTACAGACGCAGGCTTTTTTTTTTGGTTGCACTTGTACCAAAATAAAATTAGGAAATCTGGCTCCCCAACTCCTGCACTCCTAGCTTTACTTACTTAGTGTGGTTGGTAGGGAGAACTCACACCAGATTTATTGACTCAATCTGCATTTTAACAAGAGACTCAGATAATTCCTATCAATATTGAAGTTTGAGGAGTTCTGACCTAGAATATGTCAACTCTCATCAGTCCCTGATACAGGTAGCCTAGTCATAAACAGGACACTAAACCAGGGAAG
Organism: Aplodontia rufa; assembly: GCA_004027875.1. Classification (NCBI taxonomy): domain Eukaryota; kingdom Metazoa; phylum Chordata; class Mammalia; order Rodentia; family Aplodontiidae; genus Aplodontia; species Aplodontia rufa. The sequence continues at coordinate 495 of PVKS010006448.1, forward strand.
TCATAAACCAGGGAAGAGCTTAGAAAGAGGTCTGTTCCTAAAGTAGTTTCAAGGAAACTGGTGACTCTCAGGTACTTCATGGGATATAAAGATCATGAATCTGCACTAGGAGGTTGAGGTCAGTTTCCAGGAATAAACATTTTAAAAGAGATTTTTAAAAACTCAAGTTTGCATGAAGATAAATTAGTATGGATCATTCACAAAATCAGTAGGAACTAAAATCTACCATATTTCTTCAAGTTCTGCACAACAACCATTGCACAAAAGAAAAATCCTCTCCCAAAGCAGCTAGCTGACTGTGACCAAAACAAATAGATTATTCTGCATTTAGCTGATAAAAAAAAAAAATAACACTTCTAGCCAGCACTGTCACACTTAGTGGGGTTTGTCAGTTCATATGCTGTAGTACCCTAGTTAAATTTTTGCTTATTTGGTTTTACTCTATGTTTTGTGTTTGTAAGCATTAAGCCAGTGAAGACAAAAACAACCGATCAGGAAATAAACCAAGTAGTCCAAAATGAACACCGAGAAGAAGCTGCTGAGGTTTGTTATAAAGGTGATGAAATTCAACTATAAGATTTAAAGGGAGGAAAAAAATAAAAGCTGTACTACCTATCATAGCAGGCCTTTTCACTCTGTTTAGCAGATAAAATTTGCAGCAAAAATAGAGGTAATAGCATGAACGGAAGTATAAGAGTCTTAAGCTGGAGGCAGAAAGAATCAGGCTTGGAAAGAGCCTTGTAGAAGACTCAGGGGAAGAGAAGGTAAATAATGGTTTCACTGTTTTCACCCCCTTCCTCATGAACATCCATGGATCAGTCTGCACCTCTGACTTGTTCTCAGCTGCTGGGCGCCTGCCTTGCCTTTGCAATGAAGGCTAATAGCACCCTTAGCAGCTGCTCGTGGGAGAAAATAATACTTCCCTGCAAGCAAAGAATTCAACTCAGAGTAGGAATCTTGGTTTGGGAAGGTCTTTCCTATTGCTCTGAAGCTTCATTTACCTAGAACTTCAACTCCTACGTAAGTTTCTTAATACTTTTTTGGGGGATAGGAAGAATGGAAGAGCAAAATGGTCATTGTTGTGTTCTAGTTTCTGATCTTCCTGTTCTTTAACATACAGCAATTCCAACTAGTTTGCACTTCATTTCTCTAACAAATTTGTTCTTATGTGAAAGCTTTCAGCAATTTTCCTTTTTCTTTTTACTACTGGCACACCCAGATGCTTTTACTGCAATGGAAGCAGATCTCTGAACAGTTTTCTGCTGGGTTTCTAAAATGCAGTTTGAGAGAGAATAATGTTCTGAATTTCGGTCTCTTAAAAAAGTTGTTAGGTTTATGGGCAGTCATGCTTGTCACATTTAGAGCATGAATTACGTACTTCATGGAAACACAGTTAAACCCCCACAGTTGTGCACAGCTATAATTTCTGCAGAAAAAGCACCAACAATTGAGGAACTTTATTACTACTACTTTTCATGTATAAGATGCCAAAATCAACACTTGCAACATTATAAGGTAGATTTTCTTTTTCTTTTTTAAAAAAGTTTTCCCTTTTTTCTTTTTTACATAAAGCGAAAGGAAAAAGAAAACCCCTAATGGGCTACTTGCTGTTCTATTCACTTTTTAGATTTGTCAATTTTTGAGTGACTGCCAGCACCAGGGACTCTTTGTAGCACCTTGTACTTGGGATATAATAAAAACATGAAATGATTAAAAATACTGTGAGTGTAACCACAGAAGGGACTATATATTCTGGGCCCCAAGGAAGGCCGTTGCTTTGCAGAATCAGGCAGACTCCATTTATGTTATTAAATTGAAGCACTATTCACTGTCCAGGGTGGAAGCTTCCTGACAGTCAAAAGCACTAAATATGTCCAAAGCATACATTAGAAACTTAACCTTTAGAATGCTGGTACCCCTAGCCATGGAAACCAAAGGAGCACGGGAACTGGTATACTTAGCTCTATGATATTATTTGTGGGTCAAAATGTTTATTGGTCAAAGAATGTTTACTTTTACCACTAATTTGGCAAGGCTTCTTTTTGATTCATAAAAGTAGGAATGCAGGACTTATACATAGAATAAATTATTAGTATAAATGGCAGTACCAAGTAGTAGGAGTAATAAAAACACTAATTAAATGCTGCTGCTTTGGACACCAGCTCTGTGCCAGGAACTGTGTTGGTTGTTGTGCACACATTTGTGTTCTCAAGCTGCCGTTTTCAGTAATCACCCGGACAGCTTGTTATCTGAGCTCCACCCCAGGGTTTCTAATCCAGCAGATGCTGGGGGTGGGGTGGGGGCAAGAATTTGCACATCTACTGAGTTCCCAGGTGATGCTGCTGCTGTAGGAACCTTACTTTGAGAACTGGCACATAATCCCACTGAATTCTTCACCATCCATTAGAGTTTTATTCTGTTTATTTTACAGATGAGGAAACCGAGGCTTAGAGAGTGTTCTACCGCTTACTAGCTGTATAAACTCAGGCAAGTTATTTAACTTCCCCTGGCCTCAGGGAGGATGACCATTCCCATTAGGTCTTTTCTCATGGCTGTATCTAGCCCTTCTATGTAAACGTGACTTCATCCGAATGTTAATCCATGTCCCCCCTTTTTTTCCTACTGCACATTACTAGTACCCCATCAGCTCAGATTTATGATCTGCCAGCAGTGTTGTGATTAGATGTCATTCCTGTCTTTCTATTACTCCGATATTGATAGATAAAATTCTGCGGTGATGCATTGCTTGCCCTTTCAAAGGTTACTGCCAGCAGATGCTAGGAATCAATACAGTTCTTATCTGTCACAAACCACAAGAAAAGCATGGTAAACAAGGCTCATTGAAAGCCTGTGAACAGGTCAAAGGGAGAACTCTAAAATGCACTGTGTCACCAGTTTCATTTCCTGACTTAACACCAGAACCCAGCTTTACCAGATCGAAACTGTCCACGTTTTGGACTGCATGATACAGTGTGCTCAGTACCAGGCCTGGGATCCAGCATCATCTCTGGTGAGCCTTGTCGTGGACATTGGGAGCTAAGATCAAGGCAGGAGTGGCGGCTTGATGGTAACTGTGTTGCCTGGCAAGCACGAGGACGCAAGCTTGAACCCCAGCACCACGTACACAACGAAGTGTCGGAGCAACGAAAGCAACATGAAAAACTAAATAAAATTGATTCTCTCTCTCTCTCTCTCTCTCTCTCTCTAGAGTCTAAAATTCTACTTTTATTATGTTACCAAGATCAATACCATGTTTAAGTTCTTGTTTAAGAAAAGCATGAAATACATCTAAGGAGATGTGGAGATTCATTTATATATTTTGTTTTCTCCATCTTTAAAATAGGAAGAGTTCTGGTTTGAAGGAAAATGCAGATAAAATGCACAGACATTTTTATTTTTTGGATGCTTGCTCAAACATGAAAAATAAATGGAGTTATAGGTATTTTAGAAAGCTTTTGTTTTCAAGGAACATTCAGGTCAACGTTCTAATTTGATTTTTTCCCCTAGGGAAGAGCTGCTACCTTTAGAACAAAGCAGGGCTTAGGGTTCCCACCTATCTGTTGCGAGCCTGCCCTAGGAAGGTTAAATATGGTCCAAGGGACGCTAAAGGAATAACTTTTGCAAGACCATACAAGTGGAAGACTTGCCATGCAAAGATCTCCTCCTGCAGTATTCCATTGTTCCTTACTTCTCCTCTTGCCTCTAAGCCTTGACATGGTATTTTTACCTTGGTTCCTCTCTCATTTGCTCCGTCCCAACCCCAGGCTTTGGTGCAACTTCTTCATCATATCCATCTCTAAGATAATGGCTCTTCTTCACCTTCTTGCTTTGATGGCATCAAGTGACCTCTGAGTTAGTCTCATGATGGCTTCTAGAGATCCATGTGCATAGAATAAGACTGGGCAGGCAGGACTCAGCACTCCTAAGAACTGCTGTTCCCTTCCTGGGTTTCTCACCTAAGCATATGGAATGAGGCAGCTCCCAATGTGGTCAGTGGGCCTCTTTGTGTCTCATAGCCTAAGTGGCCTAAAGCAGGTCAAAGTTTTCAGAATAATGATAAGTATGTTCACTAGGTTGAAAAGCCACATGAGAATGACTGACACTGAAAGAGGAGGGATCATGCTCGTTGATCATTTTGTGATCAATTTTAAGTAAAAGATTTCCAAATGCTTTTAATGAGACTTCAGTAACTTTAGGAACCTGCAATGTAGTATTCACCAGCTTGCTATATAGACCAAATACTTCTCAATGTTTGAGACTTGACAAGCAGTGAGACAGGAACCACGTGGTGGGCTAAATGTCATGTGGGTACACCTGACATGGAAACAATGTCTTTTTCCTATATAAAACCATCAAAGATGCTATTTTAAAACATAATGAAAAGCAGTGCACAAAATAAAGCTAAGATGAAATTATTATTTATGCTACACAAGAAGACTTAGGCTAGCTTTCTTGAGTGCTAAAAAGATTCTCATTTTAATTAAAGCATTCATTATTCAACCCATGCATTAGAAATTCTGGGACCTCTATACCACTACATTCACAGATATCTCTTAAAGATTAAACACTTCACTATATTTTATCATAATTATAAAAATTATACATAATCATGGTAGAAAAAGTAAAGCCAAAAAGTATAAATAAAAAATTCCATAATACCACATTTCTGAGATAATTATTACTAATATTTTAGTAGATTACTTTTCCTTTCCATATATGCTATATATAAGTACAGGCATATATATGTATACACACACACACACACACACTCACACACATCTATCTATCTATATGTATACAAACACACATTCCACAATTCTAAAGACTGTATTTTACTTCATCATAGAGATATACCAGAAAGCCTTTTTACCATCTCTCTCATATATTTTAATTGTTTCAAGGATTTGCTTTCCTAAAAATAATGCAATGAAAATATTTCTGCAAGAACAGTTTCAGTATATTTAGAAAATTAGCACTCAATTTTCATGTACTCTAGTAAGAACTTATTTTTACTATTCAATTTTAAAAAACAACAGCAGCTATATATTTGTTACACATTTATTGTTGTTGCTAAATCAAACTCAAAATAACAATGACTCCAACCTTAATGGGTCCCTTTACTCCAGAAGCTCTGCAGCACACCCTAGGATCTGAGCAACACACAAAACATTTAAATATCATTTTTACTCTTAAGACATTCAGAATCTAAGAGGATGAAATCAACTTCAAAATTGAAGCAATAATAAGTATGTCTCTGCCACAGAAGACTCTGACTATACTTTAAATGAAGAAGTAAACAGTGGTGTTACTCATATCACAAAGGATGGTCAGGTGGCTGTTTCTGGCCTCCCACAGCTGGGTTAAGTGCCTCTCATGTGCTTCCAGGCCCACGTGTCCTAGTTCAGCACTGGCTCAAACCTTTACGTTACCCACTAGGCATGACATGAACAAAAGCAAGTGATGATCAAATGTTCTCTCTAAATCAGGCACTGTACCAAGCTCTGTGAAGGAACAGCACACCGTCATCTTCTTTACCACTACTCAGTATTTGGAATAGTGTTTAGCAAGAAATATTTGTTGAATAAGTGAAGACATTAATGAACTAATGAATGAAAAAGTGAATGGATCAAAAGGTGTTATTTTTAAGATTGCTTTATCTAAGATTTCCTGTGCCCTAAGCGGGTTTTTCTCCTTTTAAAAAAAAATATTGAGTTACAGAAAAGTTACAAGACGGTATAGAAAAGTTCTCAGGAACTCTGCATCCACCTTCCTCTAATGTTAGCATCTTATTTAACCATTTATCAAAATGAAGAAATCTACGCTGGCACATACCACTGCTTGACCTTGACAGTTCGAAAAGTACCAGTCAGCTGTTTTGCAGAACGCTCCTCAATTTGGATTTGTTTGATGTTTTCTCACGATTAGATTGGAATTATAGATTTTGGGGAAGAGTACCACAGAGGACAGATTTCCTCGCTTTGCATCATGTCAGGGAGTACACGACATCGAATGCTACCAATCTCTTATTATTGATGATGTTAACCTTGTTCACGTGGTTAAGGTGATACGTGTCATTAATATTATTCCCTTTCTAGACACTGCATGCTGGAAATACATTCACTAAAGTCTAGGCAGCACAGCTGGGGAGGGAAATAGAACCCTGCTTCCTAAAGGTGTCAAAGACTTTGTGAATATATGCATGTATTAAAATCCCAAGAGTAATTAATAAATATTTTGAAGGAGAAATTTGAAAGTTCTGCAACTATCTGTCTCTCCTTAACCTTCCACTTATTAATTTTTGCACCCATTGGTGGATTTTGCTTGTAGCAAGTGGTAACTTTTTTTTAAAAAATTCTTCTCACTTCTTCTTCTTCTTCTTTTTTTTTAAAGAGAAGACAGTGAAAGAGAGAGAGAGAGAGAGAATCAATTTTTATTTAGTTTTTCATGTGGCCTTTGTTGCTCCAACATTTCCTTGTGTATGTGGCGCAGGGATTTGAACCTGCATCCTTGCACATGCCAGGCAAGCACCGTAACCACCGAGCCACCTCTTCAGCCCCTCCACTCACTTCTTTAACTGAAAATTTTCTAAGTAAGAGCTTTTTCTTTTCTTCCATTTATTTATTCATTTGGTAATTTATTTATATCAGTGTGGACTCATGGATATTTATTTTGCTCTTTGGTTTATAATCCAACATTATTAATAGCATTGCTCATATTGGTCCACCTTTGACGACTAGAAGCTCTTTCTGTTATATGCAGTATAACAGAATTAAGGGGCACCTAAAACTAAGTTATTAGGAACAAAGGTAAACAAGCAAACAGAAAATTAGTCAATGGAACATATGAGAAACAGATTTTAGGAAAAGACAAAGAAACAGTACATTGTTTCAAAATAAGGTCAGCAGCAATAGAGCCCAGAATGTGCAGTATTGCTGTCTATCTACATCTTTTCTAATTCCAGTGTGACAGTTTATATTCTTATAAGGCAGCTGAGTGGTGAGGGCGCTGTAATAAGAGGAGGAAGATGAGATAGAGAGTCAAATTCTAACAGACTCAGATGCTCCCTGCAGACTGCTGCTTCCACCCCGTATGTTTAAATACTACTCAATTAGGATGAACATTCATTTTTTATTAATGCTCTTCTGAGACAATGGCTCTTTTATCTGCGTTTTATCTTCCAGCTACATTAAGACCAAGGACACTCTCACAGAAGATCTGAAGGAGGAGACCCTGATGAATTGGGAGTTTAAAATACAAATGGAACTTCCTTTGTCAGTCTTGACTTGTTTTATTAACATCTGAAGGTTGATTTATAGCAGATTACCAGTCAGGAGAGGACTGTTTGTCCAACTGCTTTAACACACACAATTAGAAAAAACAAACATTCAAAAATGTTTCTTTTCCTTGGGCTAATGGATGGCACATTCAGTTCTAAAACAGTCACTTCCATCTCTGTCATCCATTGTAGTGACGAAGGACAGGTGTACCCTACCTCAAAGACCACAGAAAAACATTCTCTGCAAAATGAAGGTTTCAGAGACCTAGTTTTTCATGAACACAATGAGAACTCCTGCACAAGGATATTTATGGTAATGTGAGTTCTGATTATGGAATCAGAAAGATCCAGGCTCAAATCCTGTGTTGACTTGTGCCAGTTTTGTGACCTTGAGTAAGTTCTTTAACCTTAGCCTTCATTTTGTCATCTATAAAAAGAAAAAAAGAAGCATTGCAGAAGACCAATGTGAAGATTAAATGAGACAATGCACATGCTACTCCCTGAAATATAAGGTTCAAATAAACATCAGTTATATGATAATGATGATATCCTATAATTGTTACCACACCTAAAAACATGGATCAGCCAGAATGAGAGGGAAAGTACAGGAGGAGTCTACTGCTTGACCCCAACTGCCGTACAGGAATGTCATGGAGCTGAGTGCTGGTTTTCTTCCACTTTTTGGAAAGAAATGTATAGAGCACACTGTTATATTAGTAATGAAGAGTTAGTTAGCATGAAGAAAAATTCAAGGCATTTATTAAACTGTGTTTGCTTTTGAAATAAAGTACTGCCTTCCTGACTTTTACACTCCCTGCTGTTCCTGAATATATTTATATCAGAACATTGTTCTCCCCTTTTCTTAAGACAACGAAACTTACTATCATCCTATTTTTAGAAATTCAATACCACTATTGAAATTTCTTTTTTCTGATGAGAAAAAAAAATCATGCAACTCAAACCTCTAAGAGGGAAGGAACCTTTTATTCATGGCTCTCTCTCCAGTGCCTAGAACAGTACCTGAATCTTGATCTTCCTTAGTCCCTGATTTGTCATTTATAGTATGAGAGCTGTGCCAAATCCAGGCACCTTGGCTGGATCTTCCTTTAGGCTTCCTTTAGGCTTTTGCCTATCATCATTCAGCCATTTAATCTTGTTTCTGTCCACAAGGAAAATGCTTTCAGTTTGTATTTTTTATATTCTTATATACTCCTGAGTTCATCCTTAAAAAAAAAAAATCACAGAAAAGATTCCTCATCTCTACCACTGAATACTACTATCTGTATCAAGAGCACAAATGTTTTTCCTACGTACAGGTTGTCTCATTGACATGTACTTGGGACCATTAGTTCATCGGGCTATCAAAAAGAATGACTTATGTGGGGAATCATAATAAAAAAAGTTTACATGTTTTATTATAGTTATAATATAGACATAGTATATATAATACATAGTATAGGTAATATATGATATATAATATGGTACATATATTACAAATGCTATGCATATATTACATATTATATATACATATGTGTGTGTATGTGTATATGTATATACAGACATACCACTGTAAACATTTTAATTTACATGGCCATACCAATAGTATCCTTATATTTACTAATCTTTAGGTATAAAGCCAGGTCTTTTCTTGGCGGTGGCTTATGAACCAACAAAAGTAACTCCTGGTATGCATGTCACTCAACTAGGTCACCAAATGGTCATCCCTGGATCACTGCCTCACATCATGAGGGAAGTTGTCAGAAATGCAAATTCTCAGGCTCCCTTCCAGAAGTACTGAATCAGTCACTGTAGGAGTGGAGCCTGGCAATCTGTTTTAACAAGTCTCCCAGGTGATTCCGAAGTCTCCTGAAGTCTGAGAACCACAGTGGTAAGGAATGCAGGTGTGGAAGGACAGCCTTTACCCAACAGCATTCCGTATGCTGTGGGGATGTGCCAGCAGGATTTGCAGAGGGGCTGTGCTGAATTCGTCATCCCAGGGAGTTGGTTACTGTGCTTAAAATAAAGGTGACATTAGTCAGCTATGTCTTCATATTAGGCAACTATTCTTTGGAGTGGCTTTGACAGATTCTGCTTGTAGCAAGCAGCAAAAATGTAACATTTCTGAACCATAAACTTACATTTACAACTCCCAGTTTTTCTTGAATAGTATGACTTTCTCAGCTGGGCTTTCTGGGCACGCCTCACTATGCTACTCTGCTTACAGCTTCCTTAAGGGCTATGTCTCTGCATTATGCCTGAGTGAAAGCCCAGTGTGTATGTGTGTGTGTGGGGGGGGAGGCGTGGTTCATATGCCAACAGCCATGTGGGACTGAGCCACAGAGGAGGTTCAGTACCTCCGCAGAAAGCAAACTGAGATGTACACTAGGTGTGATCTTCTACGTTGGCAAATGCTCAATGCCTCCTCTATGCCAACCAACAAACAGCACTCTTTCTTCTACTAGTTAACTTATAGCCACATATGTATGAGCATTTCCTGAGTTCTTTTATCATTCATAACTATTCTGTCAGTAATATCTGTCATTCTTTGCAGCTCAGTAAGCTCTTTCAAACCTGAGATATCTATATTTCTAAATGGAATCTGAGATGAATTTTGATAAACATGCATTCTGTATCTTAATAAAAAAGGGATTTTCCTCCTTAACTACCTGCATATATAAATGTTTAAAAAGTTCTGAAATCTGCCTTTGCATTGGATGAAAATTCAATGTCAAAATAATATTAAAAATACACAAAACTGTAGGAAATTGTTTTTACCGCGATGTGATAAATAATAAATCAGAATGCAAGTTACTCTGCGATTATTGGTTTTCTCCATTCTTTAAGCTTCTTGCTTGTTCCACATCAGTGGATCGACAGCCCTTTAGTTTTAACAATTATGCACAGAGGCAATCTTGTTAGGACTTGATAAAACGCTGTCACTGTCTTTGTCACTGCCATGTGAAGGTGCTACAGTATAAGCAATAATATACCAAGCTGCCATGCACTGAGGCAACGTGCCCAAACATGAAAGTTCAAAGCAAAGTTCCAACAGATCGAACGCCACTTTGAGCACTCTAGGGTGAATGCCGGAGAGAGAACCCAAATATCACTTTGTTTGTAGGTGACCCTCTCTAATTACACCTCTCACTAACTTTCAGCCTGTTTGTCTAGGTACTACACCAGGCCCCCTTTTTGGATGCTAATGTATTTCAGTTGCTGAGGCATCTCCAAAAACCAAGAGCTTCATTTTTAGTAGCGTATTCTCCAATGAGGCCAGCCAGTATGCTATCTCCTTGAGGGATATTTACTTACATATTCAGTTCAAATTTACAGTGCCTGCCTTGGAATGAAATGCCACTTAGGAAGAGAATGCCACACCATTGTGGGAGATAAATCAAACAACCACTTCTTATTTTAGCACATGCTGGAAATCACACATTTCTGAAGCAGTATGTAGGTTATCTGCACAACAGAAACACATTCCAGCCCTCTCTGTACATTTCCCTGGCTACTACACAAACTAACTTAAAATTGCTTTCTTCAGCAAGCCTCCTTACTGAAGAAACCGATTAACCCTTTTGTTCCTTTAAAGAACATGAGGAACACGAAGTAGTGTGGCTAGGTGAAAAGTTGAACCTGTGAAGAGGACACTTTCTTTTCAAAAGAAAGATTGAGAAGTGGCCCCCTTGGAGTTCAGAAGCCTACTCATGACCTGGTCACCGGGCTGAATTCAAATCTCAAGGAAAGGAAAACAAGTAAAAAAGGTTCGCCTTGTTAGTGCAAGGATTATTCACTCGGAGCCTATATCCTTAACGTCTAACCTCAGAGCAGTGGTTTCACACACTGTTCCCTTCTGCTGCATGTGGTAGCACTGAACACCCTTCGCTTAGTCTTCACTAAGAATTGTTTTTCTGGTAGTGCTGAAGAGTTTGCATGGAATCATTCACACCCTGGCCTTGTAGGCGACAGCCCACACATCTGTAGGCAGCTGGTCTGGGGGGCAAGAGACTGGCGCTCAGATATTAGTATAAATAACTGCTAAAGATTCAGAGACGTTCGGTGTCCTTAAAATTCATTCTCAATTCTTATAGGTGTGCTCCGCTAGTCTGGCTACTTTCCTAAACTGTTTGTAGGATCAGGGATCTGCTTTGCAACATGAGAGGTGGAAAGCCGCGGTCTATGCCTGTGGCTTGTTCTCAGACGACCTTCTTCATGCAAGGAAAGAAAAATGCTCACCACCACCTAGTCTGTCTATTAACTCCCTTGAGCTTTCTTAGTAAGTTTTAAAGTTACCTATTAGGGATAGCAAAGGGCCACAAAAGACCTCAGGCTCTGTGCTCAGCAAGAAAAACCATGGGTCTTTGAGGAGGAAAGAGCCCCGGCTCCCAGCTCAGTGCTCTCTGGAAGCTCTAGTGAGGGTAACCGGAGCAGGGCCCAGCACTGCCTCCATTTATTGTCTGCAGATTTTCTTCTTTGCTTTCTTGATGAAACTGTCAATCTTCATAATGGTGTTAGCAATCACAGAGATGTGCTGCGAAGCGGCTTTAAAGGCATCTGATAAAGAAAAAACCTGTGCTCTCCCGTTCCTGAGCCCCTCTTTAGAGTCAGTTACCAGTGATAAGGTTGGGCATTCTGACTTGTACAGAGTACAAGAAATTTGACTTGGCAAGTCAAACTGCCACCACCTCGACAGAATGAGTGGGCTGCACAGCGGCAATCTTTTCAGCTCCATACACAGGCAGAACGCGACACCACCACACTGCCTTGTTCTGGTTGGCTGCACTGACCAGCAAGAGACACAAATGCATGGGTGTAAGGAATGGATAGGTTTTTTGGACTCCCTAGTTCAAAGTATTTCTCTACCTGGCCATGGCTTCTACACTGGACTCTCGAGAATGACTTCCCCCAAATGTGCGCACAGCCTGGTGCAACTTCAAGGCTCCAATCCAAGTACCATCCTCAGGCTGGCATTCAAACAAATCCACACTAACCCAGGGACCACATTTTGCTCTTATATAACCTGATAAGACAGGCTAGACTTCCCAAGTGGTTGTGAGAACTCCCCAACTCTTGAAATTCCCCCAAATTGCAGTCAGAATCAAGCCACAAACCTGAGAGTGCCTGCCATTTCTTCCCAAGGCAGTTCTACACCAGCAGCTTACCCAGGCCAAGTGGGCAAATTATCAAGCTAAGGCACGCTTCAATGCCCTCTTTGTAGGCCCTCCATTTCCGTTATTCAGGTCTCCTAAATTGCAAACCATTCAAGGGCAAAGTGAGGTTTCTGTTCCCAATTAGTTATTCTTGAAAACTAGGAGCCGTACTACACATTAAAAAAAGGAAAACTGCTTAGTACATACTCTGTGGGGGCCTGCAAACGGCAGGTGCTTCCACACACCATATGTGATTCAACAGCCAAAGGGACCAAGGGGAGCCCGGGGCAGGGCTGGAGCATCAACTCTGACTCCAAACCACAGAAGCCAAGAAATTCAGCTGCAGAACTGCAAAGTCGTGGGAGACTTCAGATACAATTATACCTATCAAGTCATGTGACTTAAAGCATCTGTCGCCAGCCTGGTACCCTCCCCTCTGCATACTGTCAGGGCTGTTGGTCATGCCCATTTGGACTGGAGCGCTGAGGAAAATTAGGTCCCTCCGGATCTGATGAGGCTTTTAAGAACAACTTCCCTACGCCCGTGTCTTAGAAAGAATGTTGACTGAACCAAAATAGGTCATTTGTCAAGCAGTTATTTGCTGTATTTTTCCTGCTGGAAATTATGCCTTCTGCAAGGAAAGTTTAGGCAACGAAGAGGATTTGTATAAAAGTGTGCTGCCGTCAACTCCCACTATTTCCTTCTCTTCAAACACATCCCAAAAGGGACATGCATTTAAGCAGCACAGCAGGCCAGTATGACCAAAATGACAGCGCTCTTTCCAATTTGTACTTCTAAAAGAGAATAAGCAGACACACAATAACAAAAGCCTTTAGTCTAGATTTCATATCAGACACTTTGATGAATAGTAGCCTAAAGGGCAACATATTTATAAGTTTTAAGTCTCTCCTGCAACACAAACTGTCCTGATTTATCCCTGTGATAAAGGCAGTTCTGAGAGCTACTTTACCATATTTATTATTTTACAGAGGGGGAAAAATGTTGATTCAGCCCTCAATCTGCCACTGTTGGAGTTATAAATGTTGGTAAGAGACCAATGCTGATGTCTATAAATATTAATCTCTTCGCCAAAGTTCTAAGTGCCCCCTCCCCTTTTCTTCCAGAACATTTCCCCTTATTCTTGCTGAAACCTACAAGATTTGCTTTATTGGTTAAAATCTTAATGAGGAATTGAAAGGGTAGCCTCTTTGAAGCACAGTACTGATTGGGTAGCTGATGGCCCAGCAAAACTCTAATAGAATATTTATTAAAAAGAAAGTTTTGCAGGCAAATGTTAATTCCTCTTCTGCCAGCTGATGAATAGGTATTCTTATCTGTCTCTATGTACTCCCTACTCTCACCCCTACTCCAAATAAAAATTTGGGTATGGAAACCTATCTAAGATTATTCAGCTCTCTTATTTAAAATACCTTCTTACTTTGAGTCTTAAATTCAAGAAAGCACTCCCATTTTCTCTAAAATCTTGTCCATTTGGTTTACAACATACTTAATAAATCATTTTGGGGATACACCTCAAGTCACTGCTTACTTCAGCTAACTGTGAACCACTGGGAATTTATTCATTAGCAGGTATGAAAAACATCTGAACACAACCACCAGATTGTGTTTGTCTACAGTGTCAAAGTGAACTGTTCATTAGCATCTGTGAGAAACATTCAAGTCACCAAACAGTATTACGCCAACCCAGGTGAGGCATAGAGACTTAGGACTGATATGTTAATTCACTCTCCTGGGTTCACCAGAGATGGTCCTCAGAACAGCCTCACTTTCTTTTGGTTAGAAATAGATTCCCTCCTAGGAAGTAAAGGGCCAAGATATATTATTATAAATATCGCTTAAAAAAAAGCTCTGTATATAAGATTTTGGGGTAGGGTACAGTCCACTACTGCTTTATATTGTTGTATATAATATATGCATCATGAGAGGTGAACAAGATTCTAATCTTTTGTAGTCCAAGAAGCATTTCTTGAAGAAAATCTTGAGAGAATCTGTAAGACACAGAGACTAAGGATTTTCAGAAGTTTCAGTGGTTCCATTCTTGGCTAATTTTGAAAAATGCTTGGTATAAACACTATATGTGCTGGTTGGCTTGGCTGCCAAAGCTCTACTGAGACGTGGTATTCCATGTGGATATGCATCTTTAATTAGCCTCAATAGATTTTGTATGTATTCAACATTAATCTATACCACCTGTCCCAGACTAAAAGCATGAAAATGGTTCTTCCTAACCACTCTTCCACAGAAAATTACCCTGTTCTTTCATCCAATAAATTCTGAAGGCCTTCTGAAAGGTCTTAAATGTTAGTTTAACATCACCTTTTTCTGATTCATTATAGATTTCTTTTTTTCTTTTGAGAAACTTGCAAAGACTATTGCTCTATGATTTTGGTAAAGGCAAAAGAAAGCAGTTTGCAGAAGCATTATTAAAATCCTGACCTGAGACACAAGCAAGAGTCTCACACCTGCATTGTAATTGTAGCTGGTGCATTTCTCATTTCTATTAAGCCTCCCAGCCAAAGGATTATATTCAGCTGCAACATTTCCCCTTATTTTGCATCCTTGCTCAGAAATCAGTTAACTGTCAACTATTATTTTTGCCCTTCCTCACTACGATGAGCAAATTTTCTTCCTTTGCTTATTACCAAATTGTTTACTCGGATTTCAGATTTGTTCAGGTACATGTAAATAATTACTGCTCATATTTTTAAAGGATCATTTTAAAAGAAATAAAGCCAATTTAAACATCACTTAGAATTAAAAGAATTTATGCTACAACTAGATTACTGTTCTGGTCAGATTTTTCTTTTCGGTGACTAAAGGACCCAACAAGAACAATTTTAGGAGCAAAAGTTTATTTAGGGGCTCATGATTTCAGAGGCCTTAGTCCATAGAAGGCCAGCTCCATTCCTCAGGGCTCAAGGTGAAGCTGAACATAACAGTGCAAGAGTGTGGAGGAGGGAGGCAGCTCAATGCATGGCTCCAGAAAGCAGAGAGAAAATCCATGAGAACACAAAGTATATACCTGAAAGGCATGCCCCCCGTGACCCGCTTCTCTAGCCACACCTTACCATCCTACCGGGGGATTAACTCACTGATTGAGTTAAGGTTCTCATAACCCAATCATTTCATCTCATCCTTCGTGGATTGTCTCACACGGGCTTTTAGGGGACATGTTTCATCCCCCAAAAGCATCCCCCTCACATTCATAACTCTGCACTATTCCATGAAGCTTAGGTTTTCTAATAGCAATTTGAAGGGGATAGACGTCAGGATATTCACAATAGCTCAGTAACTATTTTACAGAAGTATTAAGACTCAAAAAAAAAAAAAAGAATATTTCTGTATCTAAACCATGGAGACGACTCTTATTTTGATGTAGTTTTCCTTCCTGAATAAAGAAATCAACATCAGGAAGTCTTTACCATAATGGAAAGGCAGATCAAGAGTGGAATTTGAACTTGTCCTCATTGGTAAACAGAACAGAGGCCTTCGATGTCAGGGTGGGTAGGGCCAATACTGAACGGAAAGATAAACCTACTTGTTTCCAGGCTTGTTTCCTAGAAAGCTACTCAGTTGTCTATTCATGAATACATAGAAGATCGCCTCGTCAGATACCAAAAGCTCAGTTTCTGACATGCCGGCTAAAGAACAAAATTATTTGCTCTTTGAAGTCATCTACCTTATGATGATAAATACACCAAAGTGTCTAAATGGCTATGTCTATACTAGATGCCAGAGTATAAAAAAAAATAAAATTAAAAAACCCAAAACTTTGCTTGTCCACAATCAATGGGCCTGAAACATCACTGCTGTCTAGATAAAGTATGTCTATACCACAGTGGCAGTTTATCATTTTGCTATCACATTAAATTCAGAAACATCTCTTAAATGTTCTTCATTAACTGAACACATTATTCAATTCTGTGCTAAATTTCAAAACAGCTCTTTTAACTAGAAATGAGAAACAAGTCATACTGGATATCAGTTTGATAATTAAATGAGCTCACCAGTGTTTCAAAGACAGAGGGAAAAATGAAACCCACTGATCTTTGTTACTTGAAGCATCATGATTTTTATCACATATTTAACCAAAGTACTAGGTACCTTAAATGCTGGTTACAAAAATAAATTGTTTGGTTTTTAATTAAGTCTTTATCTTTGTGTAAAAAAAATTAGGCCTGGGGGTTTAGATTGTCATTTTACACAAAAGTAAATGGTAAATGCCTTTCTACATGCAAAGCCATTAGATATAATTATGCAATGGTAAAGTGTGTATCACACTATAAATGCCATTTGGTTTTACAGTTATAAACTCATCAACATTTATCAAAACATCGCCTGAAGTAAGAATGAGATGGCTATAGCTCATGACAAATTCAATGGCATCTTTGAAAATGCATGACAAAGGAGTGTCACAGAAACACATACACTGACATATTAAAGTGGTGGTCTTCATACCCTTTTAATAGAAGTTCCGTTCTCTCCAGAAAAGGCCCCCCAACTAGAACACAATTTGGTGGGGTTTCAAGGTCTATTCTCCTCCCTGAAAAATCATACCCCATGCCCCATGCTACATTGACATAAGGTGTGCATAATTCCAGCCAACTTCTTCAGAGAGAGGAAATGTGAATTCATCTAGATGAGCTTTAAGGTTTGATTTCAATTGCTTATTCAACCACAAATCTTAGTGCTTCTTAGTTAGTAATCTCTTAATGGAGTTCTGTTCAAATGGAAACCCGGGGACTATTCCTGCTAGGTTCCCTTTAGACAACAGGGGTTTGTTTCATCTTTCTTGCTCTGAGTCACAGAATGGCACAGGTGCTTAAGCACGAGCACCAGGCTCTGCTAGCACACTGTGTTAACAGTTCTCCGCTCTGAGTGCCATTTCACTATCCCCATCAATCTGGTAGTTATCTCCCAGGGAGATTTGTCCCTTGAAAAACAAAATGGCTGGGCTTAAAAAAGTCTACTTCTTCCCTTGTCCCCATTTCAGTTTCACACGACTTGTTAATACAAAATCTTGACAATGGTCCAGGGTAATAACGCCATGGGCAATGTTTCTTGTCAGAGCCACTCTTGTCCTTTGTAGTGCCTAAAAATTGGGAGAGTGAAAGATAAAAGCAGCAACAGAAACTGGGAGGAGCAACAACTAGCTGTTGAATGTGTAATAAAGAAGGCAGACCCAACAGAAGCGACTGTGATTTTCATCATGCTATTAATAACTACATTCCACCTTTCTTTATAGGCTAGATGCTTCAGGCATCTAAAAACACCTGTATTTTTTGGGTGGGAGGCTGTCCAGGGACAAAGCAATAGCAACACGAGGGCAGATCTTGTGTCTGTCCTCAGACTTGACCTGGTTTTATCACAAAGTACCCCCCTTGGTCTCTGTCCTGACTCTTCCCATAGCTTTAATTCCTCTACAAATCCCCTTCCTGTGAATCTGCCTCAGGATGTCCTGCCCCCATGGCTCTTTTCAGCTGAAGTAGCTGAGGGATTTTTTTCCTCTGCAGTCAAGATTACATTTCAACCACGATAAATGTTCATCTACCACTTTCTAAACCAGCTCAAGACACAGAGAATGACCAAGGAAACACTTGGAAAAACCTGGTTCTTTCAATTCCACATCATCGCATCACTGCCCAAAACCAGGTCCACTAACAGCATCACGGTTTCCCCTGGTTGCAGGGATGCAGCTGTTTCTGCGTGTACTGGAAATGACTCCTCTCTCCCCCATAGCCGCCTCACCCCTCTGCTGCCTGCTTCATTCCAACTCATTTTCCGATCTCTGCTCAGGTGCCACTTCCTTCAGGCCTGGCCTAACGCCACCCTCCCTAGACAGCCTCCAGACCCACGAGCCTGCTCACCCCCATCTAGGACATGCTTTACAATGGAACCTTGGGAAACATGCATTCGTGTTTCCCATCTATGGACTAAAGAGAAAAATCTCTGTCAATTAAATTTGTATAGCATCTAAGACTGAAGATAAAAGGTACATACAGTTCTTCAAAAAGGGCCATATGAATTCAAATTCTATAATTATTTGCTCTTTGATCCAAGTTCTTGTACTTTACAAGTAACTTATTAAAGAACAAGTGAAGCACGACTAAAAAGAAAAGCTTCATTTTTGTTCTTGTGGTTGTTTTGTTTTTAAGGGGATTTGTGAGAAACTGGAGGGGAGAGAGTAGGGATGTATTCAGTTAGAGGTTCATTTTAGCTATTCTCAGAGGACCCAGTGAGCCTTAAGGACACTGGAAGAACGCATCCCAGGATAATGACGCACTGGCCGCTACGGCTCTACATTGCTTGTTTTCCACTAAGAGATGCATTTTTTTCTTTAAATTCAAGCTGATCCCGTTAGCAGCAGTTTTCAATTTAACAATTTTTTCAAATAGCCACAGAACATCCAGAAAATACAGAAAAGTGTCTACCCCATGACTAAGGTTAGCCGAAGCTTAGTTATTACTATTACTCGTATTTAATTTCAAGCTTGCCAACCCATAGCTTCAGAAAGAGGGAAAGAGAAAAAAGGTTATTTAAAATTGATGTGTTTTATCATTACCCATCATTAAAAAATGATGCTGTTGTACCATTTCAGAAATAGCAGGCAGTGAATATTTAATGCTTATGCTAGTATTTATTAATTTCACATCTCTACAGTTCCTTATAGAATGACTATTTCAAATAACTATGATTTATATTTCTTACAGACATGCTGGCATTTAATTTCTACTTGCAAAGCATTTGTATTTGTGCTTTAAAAGCTACTCAGTAGCATCTACAAATCGAGGACCTATTTGAAACAATAGTCACCATAAGGATTAGGAGGGGAAAAAGTTACATGCGGGTATTAGTTAAAGAGATAGCATGGGGGGCCGGAAGAAACAGCTGCAGCAAGCCCCTCTCAAACTTCTTTGTAGAATACATTAGACCAAAAAATAAAATAATCAAGTCAACAGACAAAGATATGCAGAGTCAGATTAAGAAATATACACAAGAATACATGAACCATGCTCACAATGACAAACAAGATATTGTATGGAAAGCCATACATATTGGGTGATATTAGGGGAATCAACGTTAGTCTGTGTCCTCATTATAACCTAAATCTAGTGGGAAAGAACTCTCTTTTATATTTGTTTCTTTATTTTTCATGTATCCAGAAACGTACCATACTTTTATTGACAAGAATAGTTCTTTGACAATTAGCTGTTGATTGAAATACAACCAAAAGCTCTGTTGGTGCAACTGAGCTATTTCTATCAGATCTTGCTTCCACTGTCTCTATACTAAACCAGTGCTATGGTTCTCAGCCCTTGAAAACTCCCATTCTCCTGTCCTCATACTGTCATCTGTCCTGATTCTTCCCTGCACCAAGCATCCTACCCGCTCTGCAGAAGCGGACAAAGAAAAGTCGATCGGTGCTGAACACTAATAAAGACCACATTTTCTCAACAAGATTGCATTCAGTAAACTGCAAGCCCGAGGGCAAAGTACAGAACGGGGAAGGCTTGTCAGCAAGGAAGCATCTCACAGTTGGTAGCCAATAGCCAGCTTGAGTAGACAGGAACATATTGCTGACCAGCAACACAATACCCGACCGCAGAGTCTGCTCTAGAAACATCTTTTGCTATGACAAGTATTTGTTTTCCTTTGCTGATAAGTATTATTATGTAGCATTGATACCTGCCCGCTTGTGATCAGTCACCAAGCTTTAATGTTGCTATAGAGATCTGATAAAAGTCAGGGCCTGACAAAACATACAGGGCTCACAGTGCCCGGAAACGCATGCTAAAGAGTAAGGTATGCTTTATCCTTTAATTTAGTGCCAACACAATGTGTAGAACCCTGTCACTTCAGCTACGGTCAATAGTTCTACAGTCCACTGAAATTATGGTGACTATTCCACTGAATGTCAAAATAGAAGTGGATCCTAACAGGGAAGCTAGATATAATCACCTCATTTCAGTCTTTCTGAAGCCAGACATTAAAGCAACACAATTTCCAGGGTCAAACTGGGAAAGCCCTTCTATACTTCATAAAGCTCCTGTTCCAAACAGTTTTCAGGCACCATCCCCATGACCTGGCTCATAGGAAGGAGGTTTCTATTAATGAAGAGAAGACTGCCTGTTGTAATATTTTTATTTTTCATTCCATAGTCATCATCAACTGACAGTGGACATGCATTTACTGTACACTAAATGTTGAAACTACAAAAAAGAATAAGCTGCATCCCTCTTCTTCAAGGACCTTAGGGTTTAGCTGTAGACATAAGAGAGACAAATACAAAGCAGCAGAAGGATACTAATCCACTGGTGTGCAATACTGAGTGGTGCAGGCACTGGGACATACAGAACTCTTCCCTGCTGTTGCCAAAGCACAGAACTCATTCCCAGCCTCAGTTTCTTTCATTCTTGGTGTCTTTCTTACAGGGACCACGCATCCCTCTACCTACCCAGTAATTCTCACCCCCTCCCTAAGCACATTCTCATCTTCCTATTCGATGGGGGGGCTCACTCTGTGATAAAGTGCCTCCCCACTGGATCTTGTGGATCGCCAGGAAGCCTGGTCTGACCATGTTGCAAAGATGCACTCTACGCACTGTTACAAGTGGAAATAATAATAACAATTGGTAATACTTGTCTCCGGTTAAACTGAGAAAAATCATGTAAAATACTCAGATTAGTGATCAACATATTAGCAAATGGTCAGTAAATGTTAGGTTTCATTATAATTGGTCATAGTTTATATGGTGATATACGGTAAAAATCAGCAAGTTTAAGAAGTAGAACTCATGCAACTCAGGATTTAGTAGAATAGATTACAAAGGCCTTCATAGAACTAGGGTGAAGGACAGAATATAATAAAAATGACATAAGTATTTAGAAACGAGTAGTGGGGATTAAGATGGGAGAAGGAAGACCTGACTTTGCCATCACCGTGGAGGATTCTGAATGAATACTAGGGAAAGAAACAGACTTTATCCTGAAGATGCTAAAAAGTGACTCAGGGAAGTTAAGTCTCATAAGTATGAAGGGAACCAGGAAAAGTGGTATCCTACACCACACAAAAGCCCAAGAAGAATTATTCTGTAGAGAACTGTAAGATTGTGTGATGGAGGAGGGAAGCAGAGAGGCCACAAAAACAGCATGACTAGCTAAGCGGTTATTAGAGCATTGGCAGGAAAGTACTGGCCGTAACAAGGGAAGGATGAGGAACAGTCAAATAGGAAAGACCAGGTCCTAGAATTATGAAAAGGAGTGTATACAACCCGGCTGACAGCAAAACAGTGCTGGGAAAAGGGTAGAGGGAGTGATGGTAAATGCGAAGGCTGAGTCCGGAAGGTTAGGCCGCATGGAGGAGGACGGAAAGCCGAGGGGTGTGGCAGGTAAGAGTAGGCAATGCGTGTAACCACCTGGATAATGCCAGAACCACAGTTTAGAGTGATCTCAAAGGCAAAGACGCAAATATGGAAATCACCCACATCAAGATGGCAACTGGATCATTCCCATCGAGACCACTGGAACGTAGGCAAAGCCCCAGGGTCATCCTGTCCCTGAGAATGCCATCCGTTCAAAACCCACCTCCCACCAGCCACTTTGTGGAGAGATTGATCATATAGCAACCTACAAATCTGAAAACTAGGTCCACTAGCACTTATTTCTAGTTATAGTTTCATTAAATAGAAGCTTCAAGGTTGCATAAATGCATTTTGGGTATAGTCAACACCTACCAACGGGTATCAAGTGAATTCAGAAAAATTTAATATTTTCCACCCCAAGTCAAATATTTTACAAAGACCACCTAAGAGAAAAGCTTCAGTCTGAGAAACAGATTTCCTGTGCTCAACTCTGATTTCAACCCAGAATTTCCAAGGTCTACCTTATGATAAAATTGCTTTTCTTTTCTAAATGATCAACAGTTAAGAAGCCAGGGATTTATAATTAGATAATGCTGAGACATTTCTCTCCTTGTTAGAAATTTTAGAAGACTAAACACTCTCTTGTTCTTTCAAAAAGAAACACTTAAGGGCCAGAGAAACAGATTTTATTGTGCTGTTCAGTATTAGAAAGGAAATAATTGGTTTATGGTAAACAATACTCAAAAGAACAACCTTTTAGCAAGGATAGGAGTGGGGAGGAACCAACTTGTGAAAATACATGCGATTTTTCCACACATACCCCACTAAATTAAGCACATATTTTGCCGTGGGCACCAAATTCAGTTTAATTAGAACAACATTCCTTCCTCCATCTGAAATATTTAGTTCCTCCCCAGCTCATCATGCTGCAATGTTCCCCTGTCCCCAAATGAAATTACTGCAAGCCCAGTACCCTAGGACGAATGTGTGACTTGCATACTGCACAGCTGCACAAAGCAAAGCCCCTTCTCATAAAAGGACAACAGACTTGGCCACACTGCATGCAAACATCAAGCCACTGGATTTAATCCAGTTAAATACAAGCCTCAGTTAGTAATGCATTTGCTACCCAGTTAAGGATGTGAACCTTGAGTTAATAACCTCTATAGGCAAACTTATTTCTGTGTTTTAAAAGTTATAAAGCAAGAGAACCTGTGTGTGCAGGGACAGTGGAAATATCAGCAATAAATACGCCACTTTTTCTGTGACTTTGCAAGAAGGCCAGACTCCGGTTACAGCCAGTCCTGCCACACTTCCAGCACTCAGTTTGGATAGTAGATGTAAGTGTGGCCACAAAATGGAACGTTTTTCTTTTTTTTCACTGAAATGGAATCTGAGCAGTTTTCTTTCTAGAGGGGTTGTAAAAAATAAGCTTTTTATTGCTTGTATCTCCAAATTGCTTTATTTGGCATAGTGATGAAAAATGCTGGAATTTGTATATAATGTAGCCACCAGATAAGAAAGCAGGAAAAGAAAAGGAACAGGGGATTAATTATCAGTCCTACAGAATGAACTTTACCCTGATAAGGTAATACAGTCCCTGTAGGCACAGAAGATGAAAAAATTATAGCAGGCCTAATACACAGACAGTTATTTATATTGTATACAAATCAAAGCAGGCTTCACGCAGCAGCCAAGGCTCAGATCTTCACAGATCCACAGTGTATCACCACCACCAGAATTAAATAAGGCAGCCCGCTCCAAGTGGGCAGCAGCTCTGCTGACCAGGCTGGCAGGCAGCAGGATGTCAAAAAGGTACATTTTTCATCAAGATGTGGCTTAATCAACGAGTTTACTTATTTACCTAGGAATGTGGTCCCTCAAATGATTAATGATGAGGAATTCTACCATGACAAGTAACTTATCCTTAATGCGTCCTGTGCAAAACCAGGCAGCAAAGAACTGCACATCTCCCTAGACAGTTTGTCAATTTCAGCTTCTCAATGGAATAGAAATAAGAGCTCACTAATGACAACTGCAAGGGCCATGGCCCCTGCAGCCTGGACCTAAGATTGGCTGTAAATGGATTGGACTCTAGAAGATTGGGAAAACCCACCCAAGTACAAGACAGAATCTGTTTCCCTCGTTATAGCAGAGGGCTACGGAATGAACCAGACTGTTTTTGCCTGAGTCTTGCTAACACCATGGGCCGTGGAAGATCCTTGACCGATGTGTGGCAGGCTGTTCTGAACAGACCTAATGAACTTCTCCAGGCACAGCGGTCAGGCTCTTTTGTTACATATGGAAGGCCCAGGAACTTCCAATACAATAAATAACAAATAATGGGAGTCTTAGTTCAGCCAACATCAAGGGTTTAATTCCAGGAAATTTTTGTCTCCAAGGTTTGCACTTAAAGAGAAACCCAAGATGAACATTTAGAAAATGGATTTTTACAGAGAAGGGCTAAGACATTTTCAAAACAATTCTCAAATTTTTAACTAATTTCCCATTATAAATATAAACTATGCATAAATTTAATTAAATGTTGTTGAGCTTCTGAAAATTATTGTTATCCAGCTTAAGATTCTGAATGGCCACTGCCTGTTTCGTTTCATCTGCCAAAAAATGAAACTTGTTCTTCAAGGAAATCATTTAGTTCTTTGAGAGTTTAAAAATGAGTCTGCTAAAAAAGATAGATCTTCAGATCCAGGCCAAATAGGCAGTACAAGGTACACTTTAAGTGGAAGGAAATACAAGTGCTATCTATAACTATAGCAGTTTTCAATGAAGAAAAGCTTAGTTCCTAACACAAAAAAAAAAGAATTTACTTTTCAGCTAAACAACTGATGTGCAGAAGGTAAGTTAAAAGTCCTAATACTGCATTTAATAGCTGACTGAAGAAAAAAGACAAAGCACCATGTCACTGATATTTAATCACAGAGTTAAATACCTGCTTCATTTTTTTAAGTGCACTTGTATTTACAACACACTTTGAACTAGCTTTACAAAGTGAAGCATGAATCAAGGACGTACAGGTCATCCATCTTTGAGTTCTATTGAAACTGGTTTATCTGAATTCAGTAAGCTCCTTCTAGTTCTTTTCTTTATCATCATCATCATCATCATCAATGTTGAATAAAAATAAGATTTTTAAAATAAGTATTGCTGATTACGATGAACTAAGTACTAGGGCAATAGCTTACATGGATCATCTTGTGCTATCCCTATAGTAGTCCTATGCAACAGGTTCAGGGAGAAATCTTATTTTACAGAGGAAACTGAGAGGTTAAGCAATCTGCCTGCGTAAGCACAGCCAAGTAGGTGGCCAAGCCAGAATTCAAAACCAAGTCCATGTACCCTACAGATCGAGCCCTTAACTTCTAGAATATTATCTCACAGGTACTTTTCAAATGTAAAGACTTAGATATATGAGTGTGAGGAAGTGGAAAAGGTCAGACCTCAGTATTAAAACACAAATAATGACACAGGAGTTGTCTTGAGTTTTGAGGACAGTATAGTTAGCAACCTGGGTTGACAACCACTGCTGTACACTCACTATAACACTGTAGGAAAACATAGCCTAGAAAGCCCATGACTTTGTATCCTCATTCATTAAAAAAAAAAAAAAGTTTGTAATCTGCCCTCTGGGGAGCTGTGAAAGGTGCAAAGCAATTAATTTGATGTAGGAACAACAGCTTTTGCAACAAATGCTACCAGAACCATTGGACATCTATAAGCAAAGAATGGTCTAAACCTCATGCCACATGTAGAGAGGACCAGCAGTTCTCCTAGGGCACTGTTGTAGGTGACACAAGACCATGTTGCCCTCCACAGAGGCTGCGTTTAGGTTCCTAAACAGCAGATTTTCCTACACCGATCTCTTTAAAAGGTGAAGGGAGCCAAGACCAGAATGGCCAGGAAGGAGGAGACAGTGAGGACACTGGAGAATACTTATAGAGGAAGGAAGAGTCCATAAATGAGGATATATAATGATGTTAACATGGAAAGGGAAACTAAGCGGGGTTAAGAAAGAATCCAGGGTTTATGGTAAAAGATGGTCTTCTACAGTGCTTAGAAATTACTGGCCTTTAACGTACACCAAGGAAATGGCCCCATGAATCCATCTTTAGCCTCTCTGTGGGCTGAATTATACTCCACACGATATACTAAAGACAGCCATGAACAGCTTTTATAGCTTTGATGAACGGCTTTTTAGTTTAGGTTGCATTATGAGAACAAAACAAGTGGTCGTGAATCATAACGTTTTATGGGTCTGCTGCCTCATATAGTTCTCTAAAATTAAGCTTCTAAATTATACTCCACCCTCATTAGGAAAACAGTCCCTGAAAGAGGAAGGCATTTTAAAGTCTATGCAGAAGAAGTGATAGTGGATCTGTGCCTGGAGATCCTGAGTGTAATTAAACTGATGGGAGTTGAGGAGGCAAAGATGTGGGTTGGAAAGAAGACAGGTGGCTGCCTAGGAACAGAGGTCTAGAAGACACCAGCTATCACAAACTGAAGTTCATGACTCATAAGCGAACAAGGATCAGAGGCCAATCATGTTCAAGTTACAAAAGGCATCAAACCCAGGCAATGCAATGAGCCATCCATGTGCAAAGCCCTCCCTGCAAAAAATTGGGGGGCGTGTCTAAGCAGATCAGTAAGTGTTTTCTGAGTATTTACCATTCACTGAGTGCTTTGCAAGACTAAAAGGCAGCTTAAAAATACAATAAAATAAAGGCCATTACTTCAAGGAAGTTACCATTCAGCCAGGAGGATGGTATTAGATAAGAGAGGAAGAACGATGGAAGGTGGCATGAAAACAAATATCAATTTCCTGGAGGCCACTATAAAAATTCTAGACATTCCGGGCAATGTGGGATCAGTGCTGAATACTGGGTGAGGTCCAGCAAGGTGCCTGTCACGCTCCCACAGCAACCTGTTCACCTTGTCAGAGCACTGCACTACTGTTAGGACCTGGTCTTGCCTACCTCCCCCTACACGGTACAGTCTGTAAGAGCAGAGGCCAGGCTCACCTGCTCAACGTGGTACCTCCAGTGCCTCACGCTCAATAGACACCCCCTGAATTGGAATGGACGCAATGGAAGAGCAAAGAAAAGCTTCTAAAAGGGCTGAGCCATGGACTAGTTTCTCAACCATTTTAGAATTATCAAAGCTGAAAAGGCATTCCAGGCAGGGGGATCTGCAAGAACCTGGTAGAAGCTTATAAGCTCAGATCATAGGTGTCTGGTGAGGAGGAAGGGAAGGGAAGGCAGATACAGCTGGACAGATAAGCATTTGTAGTTTGAAAACTTCCTGCTCCTAGAAATGGGTCAATTATATTTCATGGCCTAGAGATGATTCATTATTACATTATTACTACCAGAATTAGATGTGAATTATTTTAATACCAATACTGACAATGTTGCCAGTTAACTGGAAGAAATAATTTCCACATACACTACAGGAGAGAGTGACAACAGGCTGGCCAGTCCTTTACTTGAATAATGCTCCCTGCCTCCATTTCTTTTCAATAGATTTTAATGTCAGTTTCACTGTTCCAGTTTACCAATTACTTAAAGGTTATAGTCAGTCAGACAAGGTTTGTTAAAAAAAAAAAAAGAGGGAAAAAGACAGAGGAAGATAGCCTTCAAAAAAGAATAAAATGCATTCACCCAAGTTTGGATTTTGTTACCAAGAATAATTCCAAACATTCAGTTTCTCCTTTTCCATTTTGTCCTCATCATCACTGACCACCCCAGCATCTGATTAACATTCTGGTGAATTAAAAGATAGAGAGAGAAATTTTCTAATGCTTTAAAGGTCTGATTTAGGTTGTACATTAAAGTCAAACATTATTTATTACTTCATGTCTTAGAATTTTTTCCGATTTATTTTTAAAGGAATTTAATCAATAACTAATGTTCTCCTATTTTCAATATGTCTAAGTGGTTAACACAGAATTTTCTAAGTTCATTCCTATTAAATGAACTGACCAAAGTCTTTCCTTCCTAGTTAAATGGACTTTATCCAAGAATGCCATGAAAGACAAAGAATCCAACTGCATCAGTGGCTCAATCCAATGAAGCATTCACCCCCGGCCTCTGACAGCTCAATCTCAATGCTTCCTGACAGTATGAAGGATTGCTAATTTCTTACGCTCTCACTGGTGGTTCTTAAATGCTCACCAATGAACCAAATGTTGATCAGTCAATGCCAAGGATTCAGAAACCAAACTGCCATCCCCCTGATTTATGCAGTAGAAAGAGTGAGGAGAGTACCACCTCACCCTTCAAGTGTCAAATCAGATCAAATACTTCAGAACTTACTACAATGCTTTAACAGAGGCATTTACAGTGAAAACAATTGTGTTTGCAGCTTACAACTGAAAAGGAGAGAAGCTAATATTATAGCTCATAGCATTCTAATAGTGGTTGAGTACTGTTAGGAACTTTCCTAGAAGCATTAGCTCATATATCAACAAAAACCCCAGTAAGACAGTACTCTTACCCTAGCTTCTAAGTAAGGAAACTGAGGTTCGCAGTTTACTAACTTGCTCCAAGTTGCCCAGACAGTGAGTGGTGAAGTCTGGAACATGGACAGAAGCGTTCAGGTGAGCTGTCTATGAAGCAAGGTGGTGAAGGGAAAGGAGGAAAGGCTTGCAAAAGAAAGAAGAAGAATTTAACACCTCCTGAGCAACTTTATGATGTTTCACATATTTCGTTCCATTTTTAAAAAAAACTGGGAACAAGCAGCCTCATTGTGACAGATGAGAATGCAGAAAAATTAATTTGCCTAAATACACAGGTAGTTGTAGAAGAGCACAGAACTCATGGGTTCTAGGGGAACCCTTGCTGGACCTCTGAAGCTCTCTAGTCACCGGCCTCAGATCTTGGATCTGAGCTTGGATCCTCCTTGCCACGAATATCCATAGCCTAGCCTGAGCCTGGTGCCTTAGCATTCAATATTTGCTTTTGCATAGTGATGTTGCTTAATTTTAGACATGGAAGTAGTGAGAAGGGGAAATAATTTATAGGATAGCACCGAGAATACTGTGAAGCCACAGACGCATGTCAATTGTAAGAGCGTCAATAAAAATAAGCACCATCAGCTGTCAGTTCTTCCTCTCAAGAGGTTGGTATTTTAGATGTGTGTAAACAATTTATTTTTCTTGTTAAGAAACTTAAAATTGGGGGCTGTAGCGGTGGCTCAGCGGTTTCAGCGCTTGCCTCGCAAGCACGAGGACCCGGGTTCAAACCCCAGCACCACGTACACAACTAAGTGTTGGAGCAACGAAGGCCATGTGAAAAACTAAATAAAGTTGTTTCTCTCTTTCTCTGTCTCTCTCACTGTCCCTCTCTCTTTAAAAAAAAAAAAAAAAAGAA
Organism: Aplodontia rufa; assembly: GCA_004027875.1. Lineage (NCBI taxonomy): Eukaryota > Metazoa > Chordata > Mammalia > Rodentia > Aplodontiidae > Aplodontia > Aplodontia rufa. The sequence continues at coordinate 29,688 of PVKS010006448.1, forward strand.
AAAGAAACTTAAAATTGTTACTCACCCTATGCCCACTGAAATTTATTTCACAATTAGGGCTAATTATTATATACACTATTATATACATTTGTTAAGGGGTAACATAGTGGTGCACTATAATCCTCTTTCCTCTGCGGACTGACACCCACATACCCCCCCACAATGCCCCACAACAAACAGAAAAAGAAACCCAAGGGGAATTTCATGTTGTGGACCGCTAAACAGCTACTGAGCATTTTGTTAAAGTCCAGGACATTCAGCTTCTAAAATTCATTTCTATATGTCTTTTAAGAGGAATTTAATTTAAATGCAGTGATCAGACAATGGACACATTCATGAAACAAAATTCTCATTACCATGCTCTCAATAATAATATAACAAATTTAAACCTCAGTCCTGTTTTAATGTTATGATAAATGCCCACTTCAAAGTTAGCTTGTGGCTGCTGAGATTTCTAGTTGAAACAAAACCTAACCAGGGTAAAACATACATTCTGGTAGTTCAATTTGTTATGTTCTGGATGGTGCCAGTCTTTATAGAACTACCTTTCCCCCCAATTAAGGAACAATTTTGCCAATCAGTTTTCCTGGAGACTTGAGCTTACAGAAGAGAGGGAAGGCGAGAAGCAGAGGTGTCAGGGAGGTTGCTGTACCTCCTGTCACATCACCGCTGATTAAAGAGGCTCCGAAAGAACAGAGGAAAGTGCATTTCAAGAACAACAGAACCTTTCAGTGAAAGTACATTTGCCTAATTGAAAAGCAACTCAAGCTGTTATTTTTATACCCCAAAATGCTGAATCATTCTTTAAACAATTTCACAAAATCAATAAAAAGAAGTAGATCTCTCCCGACCCCTTCTCCTAACCATCGCCTCTTTCAAACACTGCCTTCCTTTTCTGCCTGTTTAGATTGAGGGCCAAGTAGACAAAGAGAGGCAGCATCACATTGGGTTCTCTCAATTAAGAATGGCATGCTCTCCAGGAAAGAGAGCTGGGGTATCTTGCACCTAAGTTTCTCTCTTGATGTTTACATGCTGAAATTCTACAGCACTGAAAACAAGATGGTTGAGGGTGGAATTTTAATCTCTGCCTCCTTAAATTAAAAATTATCCCATTGCTAATTGTTATTTTATGGAAAATTATGATGGATTAAAGGAGAGAAAACGGAAAGGAGAGGGGATGGGAGAGAAAAAGTCAAGCCCAGATGGTACCTGGTTTAAAATTAGGGAAACCAAAACAAACAACATCTGAAAAAACAGCCTGGCCTTTTTCGACTGCCAAGACCCTGGTCCCATGACACGCTGTGCTGCATCTTCAGCGCATCTAGCCGTTTGTTGGGGACAGAGGGGTGAACACAGCGAATTGTATTTGAGAACTGCTGCAGGAGAGTCCACCCTAGCACCTAATGAACAGTGTAGCATCAGCATGGCCAAATGGCTATTCAGTGGTGAAGGTGAGAGTGGCCTCTAAGATCAGACTACTGACAATGACTGAACTATGACTCAATTATCTTTACAGAAGGAATACTGAAACGACTCATCAGCATGGCTAATCAAACCATTCTTTTTGATCAAAATGAAATAATTCGGTAAATATATATTTATGGAGTCCTACTATATGCTAAGTATTCTTCTAGGTGCTGCAGAGGACAGTGAACAAGTACATGTCCCTGTCTTCATGGAGCTTATATTCTAGAAACAGGATTCAGACCCTAAAAGACAAGAACATAAACATGTCAGGTGATGATCAGTGCTTTGAAGAACACAGCTGTTCCAGTGGCGCTGGGATCACACGTAGGAGACTGGCTGCTCATAAAAGGGTGGTCAGCAAGCATGTGTGACAGCAAACATCCGAGCAGAATCTGGAGGACTAGAGGGACACTGCCAAACAGTTCGCTAGAGGAAATGTGTTTAATTCTAGGCAAATGAGCAATAAAACAATGGTCCTACAGGGGGAATGGGCTTGGTGTGTTCCAGAAACAGCAAGGAAGCAAGCATGGCCAGAGGTAAGAGGTGATGCTAGAGATAGAATGGCTCACTGTTAGAAAGTCACACATAGCAAAAACGGAATGCTTACCTTTCAAAACAACAGAGGAAAAAATTGTTTCAGCAGTCTTTTTTTTTTATTTAGCAATCTTTTTTTTTTTTATTTAACTTTCCATATGACTTTTATTCCTCAGACACTTCATTGTGTACGTGGTGCTGGGGTTTGAACTTGCATACCTGTGCATGCCAGGCAAGCGCCGTAACCGCTGAGCCACCCTCCAGCCTAGAAAAACTGTATTTTATAGCACGTATTTCAAACAAAGTTTTGCTACTTGAAGAATTTAAGTTTTGGGCTGGAGTGGTGGCTCAGCAGTTAAGGCGCTTGCCTGGCATGCGTGAGTACACAAGTTCAAACCCCAGCACCACGTATACAACGAAGACTCAGAGCAATGAAGGCCACATGAAAAACTGAAACTGATTCTTTCTTTCTCTCTCTCTCTCTCTCTCTTTAAAAAAAAAAAGAATTTAAGTTTTAGTATTTAAAGAATTTTATAATGACTTGTTTCCACCACCCTGTTTATACGTGACTTTTTTAAAAAACTGATTTATTCTATGGAGGATATATGATAGAAAAAGAAACAAAAATTACACTTCCAGTACAACTTGTGGTCCCGCCTTGATGCCCCTCCTCCTCCCTAATTCCCAGGAAGTCAGGTACGATGTCCTTGGAGTCCCTGTAGGGTTTTGGCATTTATCATATGTGCTGTCACCGTTTGACCCTTGTCTCCTTCTACTAGAGATAAAATGGTTTTAGTTACTTTCACTGCAATAGCCTCTCCGTGTCTTAAGAAAATTTTGTAAAAAGACTGAATGAAAGATTACACTGGAACTCATCTTCCCATCTTGGCCTTCCATTCTACTTCCACACAGGAATGCCTCAGAGAGCCTAGAGGGAGCCTAAATTCCACCTGTTGTCCTCTTTGGGTCCTGGACCTGTGTACCTTACAGTATCCAGATTAGGATGAGAAGCGCGTTGAACTTTGTTTAAAAATGGCGTTTCCAGCCAAGTGTTCTCAGGAAGAATTGTGAAAGACAAAGGAGTTTAAGTGTTTCTGGAGATGAAAACAAACAATTTTTATTTACAGATTTGGTTCTTCAATAATTATTTACCTTCAGAATGTTCTGGAGAAGCACTACATAATAGAACTTCCTGGGATAAGGGAAAGTTCTAGGAACTGAATTTATCATTTGTATTTAATTTTGGTTAACTTACATTCACATAGCCATATAGGACTGAGGGCTTGTGGAATGCACATCGAAAGCCTCCCATAATGATGCTCTCTGTCCTTTAGACAGGTCAAAATGGACTGGAAGGGCTGGAGCGGTGGCTCAGCTATTACAGTGCTTGCAGGACGTGCACAAGGATGCAGGTTCAAACCCAGCACCACATCCACATTGAAGTTTTGGAGCAAAAAAGACCACATGAAAAACTAAATAAAATTGATTCTCTTTCTCTCTCTCTCTCTCTCTCTCACTGCCCCTCTCTCTTTAAAAAAAAATGGACTGGAATGCAGGTTCCACAAAGGTCAAAGACCTAGCTCCCTAGCTCATGTGCTCAGAGTCTGGGACAGTGGCCGGGGGTCCTCAATGAGTGTCTGTGGAATTTTGTATACACAAGTGAACAGAGGGAGGAACGTTCAGGAGGGTGAGGTCAGGGTCTGCAGAGTGGCTCGAACCCCATGGACAAACTGGCATTTATTGTCCATGGCGGCTCTGAAGCTGCGAGACTCTACAGCTGTGAATATTTATATGGTCAATACAGTGCATTACTGTGTTAAGCATTTTTTTCTTTTTTGCCAGCACATTTTTAAATTAGAGAAGTCTTTCTGGCACATGGTTGCTGGCTCAACAGAGCTGAGTGTACCTGCTCTAGGTCACCGCAGGAAGTGTGATAGCCACTCAGTTAATTCCTCTGCTCTCCCTGAACATTTCAAGTCAGGCTTACTGTGTGGGAGCAATGAATTTTTTAGCCTCATTTGTGATTTTGAGTAGGAAATTAAAACCTGTACACAGGAAAAGAACAAAGGCCTGATGTATTTGATCAGGGGTGCTTTATGAAGAATTTATTATCAGGTAAGAATATCAAATGAGAAACAGAAACAGTCCAGAAGCCCCAATAAAATGCCAGCATTTGAGAGAATAAAACAGTCACTGATGGGCTTGAGCTATTGATGGCTGAGGGATAAGGAAAATAAAAGGAGGAAATTAGAACAAATAAGATGGATGATGTAATTACCAACCGAAAACAAGTAGAAAGGAAGAGAAATTTGAGCTGTTGGTCGTGGAAAGTAAGCTATTTCAACCTTTTAGAATCCAAAGTAAGGTATGTTTAGGGTTTACATATAGCAGACAAAAATCTATATTTAAATATCCAAGCATCAAATTGGGCCCATAGTGGGTTAAGGGTGTGCGTTGACTGGCATTCTGTCTTCAGCATACCAAAACATCTCCAAATAGAAAGCCCGGATCACCTTCAGCTGCCTGACATTAACTCCGTACTGCTCCCCACTCCTTGTTCTCATCTGATTGCCTTCAAGATAGCGCAGTGCCCAACATGAAAGGATTACTATAGCAACACGGGAAGCTCTTTCATCAGCATGGAGGAGGCTCCGTGGAGTGGCGCAGGAAATCCAGAGGGGAGAGCAACAAGGAGTACCCACTGTCAAACCTTCTTGGAGATTCTTTGGTGGAGGATGTGTGTTCCAGAAAATGATTAATGCTTTGAGGGGGAAAAATGTTCTAATTGAACATACAGTAATTCTGAATTTTCTTTTTGTGTGACAGGTAAGATATAATCATCGAATTTCTTTCTCCAGAGGCTTTGTAGGAAAAAAAAAACCTTTGTGGAAGCAATATCTTTGGTGTCTGAAAGATAGTCTTTTTATATGAAACAAATTCTGCATTGGGTTACTAAAAGCATCCACCTGCTTATCAATCTAAAAGCTGCATCTTTAAAGGTCACAAGTGAAGGAAAATCAGATAGACTCATTCTAATTCCTAGCAAACGAGAGCTCATTTCTCACCGATCCACCCTGCAGCGCTCAGTAGCATGACCTTTCACTTACAAAGAGAACAGCAGATTTCTGTCTCTCATGTGCTCGCCTTCCTTCCTCTTCAGGAATTAAATGCAGTTTTGATATTATCATTACACACTTCCATAACATTCCCCTAAAAAGGGCCTATAAATTAGCGTTACTTTGCCAAAATGTCCGGCCAACTCTCACCATTATTTGAGTTTAAAGAGGAATATTAATTAATGTTACTAAAACAGTTTAGTACACAGTACTACCCAATCAGGGAAACCTTATAAAACCTGTGACTTAGAACATATATAATAAAAATAAAATTAAAAGTGAATATTTAATTGCATGTTGCTCTTTTAAATTTGGCCTAAAAATTCAGCTGGGAAAATAATTCTGAGAGACTGCAGTCTTTCTTTGGCATTTCTGAAAATACAGGTGTTGGAGTGACATTAGAAAGTAATCAGCATATCAGGAACCTATGGTAAACACAACTGGGAGAAAAATTTCACATCCAAGAATGATGAAGACTCTGGGCTTATCTTCTGCTTCTGACCACCCTCTGAAATAAAAGCTGGAGGGGTGGGCAACCTGGTGTGGTGGCAAGACACTCAGTTCCCAGCAGTCACTGAGAGCCTCGTTCAAGCTTCCCAGTACATACATGTAAACCAAGGTGTGCATATAGAAGGGATCGGATTGGAGGCAGGCATGTTTACTGTAAAATGCAAACACTCGTAAGACTGCATCAGTTCACTTTCCAAATTCTTTTCTGTAGACTTAGGCAGTAATTTTAAGTGATCTGAATTTAATTTATACTAAGTGTATTAATTGAATAATAATATGCAAGGAGAGATGGTTTAAACGGAAACAAAAGCAGACAATTTCATTGCTACATACCTCCATCTTCCTAACACAAAAAAGGAGAGCCACGTCACAGCCTTATCTGAGTCCAATTGAAATTCTATGTGGAAGCCAGAACAAATCAAATGCTTAGTACATTTTAAATTAGTAATAATTAATAATTCAGAGATGACAAAGTTCTTTCTGAAATAATAATAATCTACACTTGTATAGCAAGTCATGGTGTACCGAGTGTACTACCACATTCAATCCCCCCAAGAACCCGAGTGTTAGAAGGACAGACATTAGAATGCCCATTTTGTAGATGAGGATAACGAAACCAGGAGCAGCATTCTGGCAAATGGCACAAAGAGGATCACTCAGCGGGGGAGCAAAAACCCACACCTGCAAACCTTGACCATCCCCTGTATTTTTCTCACTTTCTTGAAACAGGATTAACATTTGTCAGAAATATTGGGTTTTTTTGCACATGTTGAATCAATATTGATATTCTAATTTAGGAGACAAGGACGCCCCTTGTTATTTGCATATTGTAATAGCCTTCAGGATAATTATTGGGTAGATCTTCTGAAAAAAGACACCACATGTTTACACTACTTCACTGCTTTTATAAAAGCAGGATATATGACATTTACCAAATGCTTCAACACAATTAGCTATCGTTTACACTACTGTGAGGAAATAACATTAAAAGAGGGAAACAGAGAGAAAACCCAAATTTCCAATGACTTCTTTATAGCTAAAAGATTAAAGATAACTATTCTGCCCTACAGAGGACCCCACAAGAGTCTTTTAAAGATTTCAAGGGTTCTCATCCTTTATTCCACACCAAAGAACAACAAAAACCAACCTGTTCTTAATCTCCTATCCTACGGCCTCACCTAACGTAACAAAGTTAATTTGAAGCAAACACAAAATATTACACTGTCATGCTCTGCCATATTGCTGATGAGGTGACCATAGTAGTTTTGGTCTCATTATCACTTAATAATACTGATTCTTACTGGCTGCCATTAGTTGTTATGATGCTTATTAAGCTAAGAAACAGCTCAAGATTTTGCAGACTATGAATTAGTAATCAGCTTACTCCAATTTACTCAAGTCCCAAATTGGAACAAAACCAAAAATGAACCTTAGTTCTAAGCCAACAGGCCAGTTATTCCTCATAAATATTGTGTTCAAAATCTATAATTTAGAGAGGTAAATAATAAGAAGAAAATATGTGTCAAGTTATTTCACAAGCATGAGTAAGGGATTATAATATTAAGAGTTGACCACCATGGCTTCCTGGTATCCACCAAGGTTCAGTTTAAAGCACCAGGTGGAGAGAAGTATCTCAGTGCTATGGGGTGGCAACCAGACAGTGTTCATGTGGAAACACAATCAGGGAAAGCTTGCTTCTCCAGATGCAGACTCCAGGTGGTCCCTACCACACCCACCTGAGGCATTTGGGCTGCTTGCCTTCTGGAGAAAATTGCAAAAGGAGGACTCGGCTTGTACCATGAGAAATGTGGCCTGTTCTCATTAACGTGTATACTTCTCCAAACACTCCTTCCTTCTGCTCTTCCAATTTTATTACAATCCAACTACTGATACTCATCTCTCAAAATCCCATCTAGTATTTAACACTGCGCTGACTGGCTGCCACCTTCAATCTCTCCCCTCAACTTTGGGAGCCCTCATTTTTCTGGCCTTCCTCCTATCTCTGGTTCTTTTGGGTCCTGCCCCCCTTCCTTAATTCTTCCTCTTCTTCCTGTCCACAAAATGTGCTTATTCTATAAGGCAATAAGTAGAAAAGTCTCAGATAATTAAAAATGTCAAAAAAGTCTAAATAGCAATTGTGCTTGTGATAAGGCTCCTCACAGCTACACAGAATTATGTCACCTCAAGGAGACAATGCTTATTTAATAAATATGGTTTTGCTTAGAGATGTTTTATCAGATGATGTCAATTTAATTATTAATTACACATACACTGTGACACATTTCATCTACTATTACATCCATACCAATAACAAAGTCCTGGAATCTCCACCTGGATCAATGAACTTTCAATAAGTCCACAACAAAACCTACCATATCAATCCATCTACCTGTCCCTTTTCCTGGCTTCTCCATCACAATTAAGGGATCCTTTCTCACTAGTCATTTTCATTGCTCTCTTTTTTCATCAATTGCCCTTTGTACATTCTACTTCCTTGAGGCCTTCCTATTTGTCTCCCATCACATATGCCCTGGTTAAAGCTTGGCATACTCCTTGTTAGATCACCGTGATCTGCCAGTCTTCAGTCTCTCCCTTCTGCAATCCGTACTACATCCTTTCATCCATATATAAGAAATATATATATATATATATATTAACCTTGCTATTTCTCCTTCTTACAAGTCTTCATAGTATTGTTTCTCATGATTAATTTCCCCAAATTTTAGCCAAACTGGCCTATAACATACCATTCTCTCAGTATAACTTGGAGTTGCCTGTTTTCATTCGTTATTTAGAAGGATACCTTCAACTATTACATTCTAACACACCACAAATCTTTCCCATTTGTTAATGCCCAACTTAAGGGTGCCTCCTTTCATAAAGCCATTTTTGACTGGCCTGACTAGAAGTAAGTTAGTTCTCCTTACACTAGAGTACCATACTACTTTCCAAGTATTTTCTTACTGAAATCAATATACAATGTCTCTCTTATAATTGATCTATATGTAACTCATCTCTTCAGGGTGGGAACAGTTAGCTCACTTTTTAATTACACACACTTAATGGGTTTGTCTTAACAAGTATTTAACAAATGAATAAATTTAGAATTAAATCCCTGACTTCTACAGCCAGGATATTATTATTTTCTTATACAAATCAATGTTTAGCAGATTTTGGCATCTAGATATAACAAGCTCCTCTTGTATGCAGCATGTATAATGCTGCAAGCATTCTTACAGGAGCATAGTCCCTCTTTGCTACACAGTATTTGGCTTTGAAGAATAAATTAGCACAAGGGCTTCACTGGATATGCAATAGAAATTAACTTCTCATAAAATGGTTCAGTTCAAGTTTATTAGAAAGCTTGTGGAAAATTTTGTGTTAACTATGATTAGAAATGGTGGAAAGCAGAGCTGTACTGACAGACTGTCTAGGATCAGAGAGACCCGGATGATGCAATTAAAAGGTGGACAGACAGGTAGACAGATGTTCAGCTGCATGATCAGGAACAAGATTGCATAAAAAGGCTTCTTTGATCATTAGAGATGCTGCTATAATGAAGCCCTGGATACCTACTCGGTGTTTCTGCCGGCTCTCATCTCCAGCAGGTGTCTTATAGAGAAAATAAGGCAAACACAAACAGATCCACTGCCAGCTAGTCAAAGCTGCTTGGCATTTCTTCCTGTTGATTAAGCCACAAATAAAACCATACATGTTGTGCTTCTGACACAGGCAGAGTATGCAGTTCATGAATTGTTACAGAACACATCTTTCTGAAATATTTCAGCATCCATTACTCTACTGAGATCAAGAAACTAATATCTGCTCAATAGTGTATCCGATGTGATCTGAAATATTCCCAAGGGCCAAGAACATGACACAAAGAGGAAACACTGAGATGGATTTAAAAGCCAAACAAATACGGAATGATAAATTTTGGAAGACGTAGGTAAACTGTGAACTGACAGAATACCAAGGCTTATGAATAACTAACTAGCTTTTAGTTATTTAAAAGAATGGAGAGCTGCAGTAATGTGGATCAGCCAAAACGGCAGAGTTAGATGCCACTCATATTTGCCTCTAAAAAGCAGTCCTCGGTCCCTTAGAAGTAATACTGGCTTCTTGTTTCAGTTATGCACAGTTGAAAATGAGAGTGGATTCCTGGATCACACACAGGCCAAGTACGCAGTTGGTGAATTGTTACAGATTCACCACCAACCGATAGAGATGTAGGTAGTAATTAGGGATTCTCTTGGGAACAACAGATGCTGTGAATAATCCACAAGAGACATGAGCACAAGTCTCAGCACTGTTACTGACACCCTTCTATGTTGGGCATGTCAAATCACCTCCTTGTCTTGGGTTCCTCGTCTGAAACAAAAAACAATTGTTAACATTTGTTATTTGTCTGGTAGGGATTTTAGGGAGTATAGATAAGATGCTGTAAGAAGCTATGTGACTCATTGTAGCATCATTTTTTTGCGGAATCCATTGACCGATTCTGGCACTAGGGTTAGGGTAAGGGGGAAGAGAAAGAAAGGAAAAGATTCAGTCACTAGATGCTGATTTTATGGTTTGGGGCAGAGGTGAATGCCTCAGTAAATCACACTCTGAAAGACAGATGGTCCTCTTTAACCACAATTTCTCCTTCTAAAGCCATCGCTCCATCTTGTGAAAGCCTTTAACTCCATATATTCATGAATCATTGATGCTGTTACAACCGTAATGGCCCCACTCTGGAAGATCTGATTACACTTCACCACCATGGTGGATCTTTGATGAAGAGATAGAAAGATACAACATTTTAAGTTACATGTCAGAAAGTCAGCCAAGATGCTGCTTTCTCTTGTCCTATGTCCTTCTTTGCATTTTATAATTACAAAGCTATTTTCAACACAAATTAATTACTCAGTATTCATGTGGCTTTTGCTAAACATAGAAGTACATTACATGGAGGAAGAGCCCAAGGAGGAGAATGGCTGTGCTGCATCTCAGTCCCAGTGCTTCTCTCCGCAGGAGACTGTCACCAGCAGCCCACTGCATCACAACTTGAAATCTCAATATTATAGCCCAAACCCGTGATGCCATCTGAACACTGTCAGGTCAGACGCTCTCAGAATACTAATATCAAGAAGATCACCATGACATCTGCCTACTGTAGGTAACAATGACCAACCATAAAGGTACTCTTAAATTGGGTTCTCTTTCAAGATATCACTAACTCAAATTGCTTTTGTCATAGTTCTTTTCAAAAAAATATTTTCAATTTAGAACTGGAAGGAAACATGAAAGAATGGGCTTGACTGCCCGTGAAGTTCACTGCTATTGCAGAGCTAAATGGGCAGAGACTGGGAAGACAAATGAAATAAGACAAATGCACTCTCCTTTATGCTCAAGTACAGTATTTAATACAGTTGAACACTGCATTTATTTTTACATTTGACAGGATCAGAAATGGCCAGTAACTTCATCTACAGATAGAATACTCAAAAATATTTTTTTCCTGTCCACAGGAGGGCAATTTTTTGCAGAGTTCATCAGCAGCAGAAAAATTAATGAACGCTGTGTACATACATTCCACTCATTTGACCATCATTAAAGATTCAATATCAGTGACTCTAAATAAATTCCAGAAATAATAGCTGAGATTGTGTGAGAATGGCAAGACTGGACACCAGTGTGTATCCTGATGCAAAGCTGTTTACAGGTATTTCCTCTAAGTTAGGAGATATTTATATAGTATATAGAATCTGAAAGTTGGACTGCTTTATTATTTTGAAATTCGTTCTTGTATTCCCGCAGTTTTGCAGTTTGACCTATTTGTCTTAAGGTTGGACTGCATTATACATTCTTAAGAAGCAGAGGCAAGACAGAGATGGCCTTGAAAATCACCATCAACATTGTAATCAGTCTCTCTGATAGAGGTGATTCAGAGCACTGACACCTTAGCCGCCATTTTCCCTTAAAATGGTATTCTCATTCATTTGAAGACAGAAGCAGAGGCCCTTGCCTTGAATTTGCAATGTTTAAAAATGGGAGAAATACCCTATTTGATTCAATGTCCAGACATTAATAAAGTGAATTCAAGGAATCTAAATTAGGATGGTGGTGATGGTGTTGGGGGAGAAAACTTTATAGTAATCTTTCCATTAAAACATCTAATATTCTTTTCTGATTGAAAACTGATTTCAGATTAGGTACTCTAAATGTATTATAAAAAACCAAATGCAACAATTTTTCCCCCTAGTTGATCCAGCCTAAATGAGGCTACAAACAGGAAAGTAAAGGATTAAGAAAAGAAAAAGAACACTACCCTAAAAAGATAGATATATCAAACTTACAGCACAATTAGCACACTCAGTGATGACCATGAAAAACCCTTCCAGAGATCCGATGCAAGGTAAAGACTTTCAGCAGCGCTCTGTCACCTGCGGTACAGCAGTAATTCCTCCTTCTTCATCATGAAGAATGCTACAAAAAGAAGCAAACTCACTTCCTAGGTTGTAAGCTTTTAACATGCACATCTTCACTTTAAAAGTAGACCCCATCATCTGCCTTCAGACTAGAACGACTTTTCTTACAGGAGGGAAACTCCAGGATGCTGTCTTGAGAAGGATCAAATTAAGGGATCGAAAGAACCTAAAAAACAATTTCGCATTAATATTTGGCTCCATTCCTCTCTTTCATATCCATGCAAGGAGAATCTTGCACAAAACAAGTACTATGCAAATTCCATCCTGAAGAACTTTTGAAGCAAAATCTTCAGGCACATTATCTCTCAACCTGAATAAAGAGAATACTCATATCTCTTATTCACAATGTATTTTAACAGCCTAAATCTATTATCATTAAAATTAAGAAGCAGAACTATGGGAAGGAAGGACCATAAGAGAATAGAAGCACATGGGACTGCTGCTCCATGGCTCCAGCGCCGCTGTCATCGATTATGGCCATCCTGAAGAGATGACTATGTTATTTAAACTGTTCAACATGTATGTAGGCTGCAGGCATAAAATCACATTTATCCTGGTCATGCTCAATTTAAGGTGGGCCCCGATTGTCAAAGTCTTGAAGAAGAGGGAGCGCCTCACACCATCTCCGAAACACAGCTCTCGGCCTCCCTGCCCTTCCCCTCAGCCCCCGCTACCCAAATCCAACTGGAGCACTTTATTGCCCACAGCTTCTTTTGCACTTCAGGGGATTTATTCTGAGTGATGGCAGAAGAATCCCTAGTCGAAAGCAAAATTCTGTATTGATATTTAGGATGATTTGAGCATCAGCACATTAGAGTGAAAGCGTGGATGAAAGATTCTGGTTATTATTCCTAAAGCTGACTCACCCTCGCAGAAGAGCCCACAGCTACTGGAAAGGGTTTTATTTTTCAAAAGAGAGATAGGATAGTGTGAGTTGACCATGGCGAATGGAAAAGTCCAGCTTCGGTTTCTACGTGAATGACTTAGCCTGGGGGAAAAAGCAGGGCAGTAATGAGACTTGGGCATTGGGAAGCTGAGCCCCAAGAACATTAATGGCTTCCAGCTGACCCAAGAAGACGTTCAAGTCAGTCCTCCTACCGGTCCACCTCAAGTCCAAACAGCAAAACAAACAAATGAGAACAATAAAACAACCAAATCCGTGGTCTCCTATAATCTTTTGAGATGCATCACATAAAAACATCCTATGAGCCTCTACAAGACCCAACATCGCGCTTACATCATCTAAAACTTACCTGTGGACCTTTACACTTCACTAAAAATACAGCTGCAAGCCATTTTCTTTAAGTGGCAAGATAGAATAGGAATAAGAGGTTGGGTTCTAGATTTAGAACCTAGATTCCAGTTCCTAGATTCCAGTCCTGGCTTCCCTGTTTACTAGGTGTGTGAAACTGACCAAGTTAATTCGAAGTTTCTAAGTCTCACTTTCCTAGCAAAAATTAAATAGATAAAAATAAAATTTCAAAAAAAGAGATAATAATACGTACTCTGTTAACAGTGAGGAGAAACAGGAAATGCACTCAAAATGCTTATCAGATTGCATGGGGGAGTGTTTGGGGCTGACTGAACTGTTCTTTATCTTGATGGCATATGTACATTTGCTAAAATGTATAGCATTGTACATGAAAAGAAAAAAACAAAATTAATTTTATTGCATAATTTAAAAATGAAATATATATATATGTATCTATATATTATATTGGATAAAGTACTCTGTAAACACACACACCAAGCACTCGCCACAGTGCTTTGCACATAATAAGCACTTAAAACACTCATTACCAACAGTTTTTGCTGCTGGGCTGCTGCTCTCATTATTAGCAAGCCAGAGAGAATATATATGACCAGGGTGACAAAAATAAAGGGGCAAGTAGTTGGCCCAGGTGAGGCTCTCAAGGAAGGAAACAGAGTGACAGAAAGGCAAACAGCGCTGCGCCACACCAAGACATCAATTGGGTCCAGGCGGGAGATGTGCTGTGTGTGAGTGGGGGAATGTTGCCATCTCTGTGCCGCTCCCAGGTTAGGAAGAAGACACATGAGCAGTTGCAATTACAAGATGCCAGAAGAAAAAGGGAAAGAAAAAGAGCAGCTATTTCTGCTGCTAGACATGAAAACAAACCAACTGAGAAAAGTGCTTTGATGAGCAAAGTGTATGCTGCGGGGTGTGTGGGCTGGATCCTACCTCATCCTCTGGAAGGGAGGGGATGAATAGTCCTCCAGGTTCAAACTCAAAGGGGTGCAGTATAAAAAGCCGGCTGAGTATACATTCTACTCTTAATAGCCTCAAATTCTCTTTTCTTTTCTAGCATAAAGAATCAGCATACAAAGTTGGGAAGGGAAATTTTTTAGGGAGGCAAGGACAGGGGAAGCAATTCAATACCAGATTCCAGTATGCATGCAATCATGGAGATTCTTCTATGCCTGCATTTTAAAAAATGATGTTTTTGCTCAAGAGCCAGTAAGCTATTGGCTGCCACAGATCATATAATGTGTTGATGCTCCCTGATGGGCAAGCAGACGACAGGAAAGCACTTATCTGGTTGTGAAAATGCATTCCCTCTCAATATGCAAGTCTATTTTTCTTCCTGCAATAAACTACATTTGTTTGATGTGGTATCTGATAGTTTTATAGTGTTTGTTCACATACTCACTAATTTGCAAGATTGGGTAATTTGCAATGGGTCTCATAGGTCATTAGTGCAAACTAACAGCATTCTGTAAAAGATAAAGCAAGAAAAACTGGTGTTCTGTGATAGTGTGCAGCTAAACATCATATTTCAATTTAGGAACCTGACACCTCTGAATTCATTCTTCCATGGGAGAAAAACTAGATGTTAACCACCCCTGCCCTCACCCCTGTGCTCCTGGGGAGGAGGGAAGGATTAGTGGAAGGGCTTCTAATCCACCTCTCTAATCTCCAGGTTGTGATACATTCTGAAAATATACAACTATATTAACATCCTGGCACTTGTCCACCAAAAACAGTTTACTATTTATACTTGAACCTGAAAAGAAGACACAAAGGCATCCTTCCTACGCAATCCCCTAGGCCTTCTTTTTGGCATGGAAAGCACACATATTTTTGCAAAATTACTCAATGTATACAGCTGCATTCTACAGTTTTCATTAAGAATTCAAGAGATGAAAACTGTTGGCTTCCATAGGAAGGTGACTAAATCTACAGGGATATTATGTACAAATAGTCTGGTTAGAATAATAAATGCTGCATGTGCTTTATAATGTTAGACATGTGCAACATGGATTCATTTGTGATCTGAGTCTCAGATTTTAAAAAATGGATCCTCGCCTGCCTTGAGATAAACTTAAGTAAATAATGTTTGCCATCAACTCTAAATGAAGAATGACAGTTAAATTTTATAATCATCTTCACAGCTTCAGGACTTACTTTATATTTTCTCAGGCTCATGACCCAAAGGTTGCCATAGCAACTAGGAAATCCTACCTTATCAAGCGCTTACATTTACATTCCTTGCAGCAGCTTCCCTTTATGAATTAAATCCATCATGGTCTTCTATTCTCAAAATAAAAAGTTCTTAGGATTATCTTGCAGAAACAAGGATCAAATGCTTTGATAGAAATACACTATGCAAAAGTTAATTCAATGGTGGTTTTCTTTAGGAAGAGATATAACTATGGCATAATAAACAGCTTACATCCAAACTTCCCAGCTTCAAAGAAAACTTAAATAGAGACATTGTGCTAAAAATGACACATCCACTACCTATGTATTTCATCCTATAATTATCAAAGAAATAATCTTATTGGATATCCATACTTCAAACAGGTGGATGGGCATGCAAGGAATTAAAACTGCTGAAGATTTTGTTGCATATACATAGAAATACTAATAACATGAATAATGAACAAACAACTATGCTTAAATTCACAACTCAAATAAGGAAAGGGAAACACATGACAAGCTTCACTTTTATTAGGGCCCTGTTTTACAAGTTAGTTTTGTCGTTGTTTTTGGAGAAATCAAGGTAACCAGTGATGTAATATTGCCTTAGTGTTTCTAGCCATACATAAGCAGCATGCAATGAAAGGCTATATGGACTTCCCTCTCAGAGAGAGCTGAAGAATGACTATTCTTAGGAATGCAACCAAAGACTGCCTGGACTGTGGAGGAGACACAGAGGCTTTGGCCATGAGATGAGAACTCATTCAGCTAAGTGAGGAAACCAACTTTTGAGCGGTACGCTTGAATCTGAATCACCTGGAGCTCTCAAATCACTGCTTGACAAGAGCTCAATGAAGATGAGGTTGAGATAGAAAAAAAAAAAACAACAACTAAAAAAACAAAACAAAACGAAAAACTAGATCCTAGCCTTACCTGCCATGCAACCCCAGAGGGCTGGGATTATCTAAGCTCCTGCTCATGGGTGCCGCCTCGCTCAGACAAGTCTCCGATGATGTACACAGACCTCAACCCTGTTTGTGTTGCACGAGAAACTTCCTCCTCACGGGTCTCAACATGCATCCGCCCAGTGTTGTCTTCGAGACTCCTCTCACTTTCTGTGTTTCTAGCCCTCTGCTTCCTCCAGTCAACTTTTGCTCTTTTGCCCTTTTGGTCTCTGCTGCTTGCATGCACTTTGGTTCTCAATCTTTTCTCTCCTCTCTAGCATGGAAAGTCACATCACAATGAGATAAAGAATAAATAGACCATTGGCTGGCCACAATGGAAGAGGAATTCTTTAAAGTTCTATTAAAACCTAGTTCCTTCTACCACCACTCGCGCCCTCCCTTTTGTGTTTTCGGCAGCTAATAGGGAACTGGCATCTTGACTTCAGATTTTTTTTTTTTTTGGGATGGGCAACAGCCCAAATCTAAAGTGTTCGGAGGTGAAGCACAAGGGTGCCCTCAATGCATTATTAGTGACTCATGTTAGAGCTGGAAACAGACTGGTTGTCATTCATTTCAAGATCTCTAATTCTGATCAAATTCTGCTAAAAGTGCAATAAAAGAATATACAATGTAAACTTTCTGGCAGTGTAAAATCCAATTTCGATTATATAAAATTCCTACACACTTTTCTAAGGAAAAACTGACTCAGCAATGTGCATTATTTATCATCAAAATTTTAATTAAGATATATTGGTGGGGGAAATACACAGACGCGCACACACATATATATCACCTATTAAGATTAATGGTCATCCACTCACTTTTAGCAGTGCATTATTTTTAAAGATTTCTATAGTCATTAATGTGAAACAGAATCTGAGAAAACATTTCTTTGTGTACTGAGCATAGTAGAAAAGATCTGTTATGCAGGTTCTAGGTTTCAGAGTTGCTGAGAACTGGGATCACCTAAGATTATTATTAAATTATTGAGCAATATGAACTGTCACAAGCTATGTGCCCTCACCAATTTAGAACTGCAACTTTGATATAAGGAAATTTATGGGAAGCTCTTTGATGAAGATGACCGTACTATACTTTGATGAAATTCACAAAGATATGCCAATAGCCAAACATAAAGCCATGCGGGAGTTTTAATTTGGTTAATGCACCTCTCACTCACTATTGGGCCTCAGTAAAAATCTAGTATCCAACTTATGGATGCATTGCTTAATTACCCATGCTTCACTTTTCAAAATGAGATGTATTTAAGTTGTCCATCAATACTTCATGTACGGTAACAACCAAGATCGATGGAGTGAGTGAGTGAGTGAGCAAGTGAGTAATGCACAGTCAGAATGTCAAAGAGAGCTGGCTGGCATCCTGCCGTTGCATTAAAATTGGAAAGAAAGTATTTTGGGCCAATCAAATATATGTTACAAAATATTTATAATGTATATATTCAAATGCTTTCATTTCTATCTGATTTCCATTCTTGAGGGCAAATCTAATTTTCTACATTGCAGAAATTTTAGTTATAGATAGGATTTTCACTCACTAAAATATTTGTTGGCCGTATTTTATCAAATACGGCCAACAAATACTTCAAGAATTTATGATAACTAAAGCCTAAATAATTTCTGACAACACAGTTTTCCTTTGCAAAAAGTAATTTGAAAAGGTAAAATGCCCCAGGTAGCCAGATCCTACAAATCAAAAAATACATTCCTCAAAGGGCCCTCCCTTCCATTAGCAGGAACACCAAAAATGCAGTTACCCTACTTTCAATGAGACAAGACAAAAAAATGTAAACGCAAAAGAAAAAGGTCAGAAAAACATTTAAAAATGGATTTTCAGGGGGCTGGAGCGGTGACTCAGCAGTTTTGGCGCTTGCCTGGCAAGCACGAGGACCCGGGTTCAAACCCCAGCACCACGTACACAAACTAAGTGTTGGAGCAACTAAGGCCATGTGAAAAACTCAATAAAGTTGTTCCTCTCTTTCTCTGTTTCTCTCACTGTCCCTCTCTCTTTAAAAAAAAAAAAAAATGGATTTTCAACTATTTAAGCCAAGGAAAAAAATGCCAAGGCCCAATTACGAACATCACTCAGTGCCAAGGCTGATGCTGACCTTATGTTCTGCTTTAGCTCTGTAAGATTAAGGAGGTCCTAAGAATCCAGGTTCTTCCTATTCTACTGTTATACATGAGTCTATATAAGGTGAGGTTTTATATGAACGAGACTAAACTTTTAAAAAAAACCCACTGGGATTTATAGATTTAAAATTTTTAAAAAGTATTATCTTTCACAATCCTTGCTTTGAAGGGCCATATGCTGCCATTGTCCCTACATATTTTGAACTGCTCCTTCTATTCTCTCCCGTTGATAACAGTCAACGAATCACATCTACATCCCATGGCTGATAGCTACAGGTAGGTTTCCTTGTTTTAAATCTACAACTGCAGTGGCCACTTTAATAACATGATTCCAAATGACCTAGTTTCAAAAAAATCAAATTACCCTAAACGATTAATAGCCTGCTACTACTAAGACTATTTGAATAATATTCAAATAAAATTCATAAAGATAAATCTTGAAAAAAGATTTTGCTCAATGGCAGCCCCTGTGAAATAAGTCTGTGCATTCTAAAATGATTACTGTGAAAGACACAGAGTATATGTGTTTTTTGTATTACTGACAAGAATGTTTTTGTCCTTAACAGAAAAAACATTTAAACATCAAAACAGAAGGTTTCAATGCATTCTGTCAGCTAAAGAAATCTAGTTCTGTTTTCCAGAAAAAATTTTTAAGAATCCTATGGGTGAAGTTCAAACATAAAAGAGATTAAGTCATAGATAGTAGTAGACACTTCATATGGACAGAAATTGGAAACACCATGAGTTCTAAATCTGCCTTTTTGCTCACGAAATATATTAGCAAACATTTACATGAAGATCATGCAAAATAATTTCAATATAGGGAAAAGCTGACTTAACAGGCCTCTGTGGAAAATGGTGAATTCCTCCCCAAAGTATCCTATTTTATTTTTCACATTCTGGTTTTCTTGTAACAAGGTGTAGGTATCAACGGCACCAAAAGCTTTTTTGGAGTGGCTGAACACTATTCCTAACTGCTGCATACAATATAAATGCTATCACCTTTTTACTTTTTGAATGGAATTCATTTATTCATTTTTCAACTTAGTTGATCAATAAATATTTATTGAAGCACTGTGCTAGACACGAATATGGAGGATGATTTACTTCTCTCAATTTTAAATTATCTGTACAGATACTAAGCATTCAATCGAGCTACATGTTACACAAAAGGTAGAGATTTGCTTCCACAAACTGGCAAGAAACATTTAAGCAAGGCGTAAACCGTATTCACAATTTAGAATTAAATCAGAAATGCTCTGCTGAAACCAATAATTTTGGGTTTCAATTTTCTTTTATCTTCTTTATTCTTATACCAGCTATAAATCATATCACTACCCATTCATTCTTCTAAGACATGGAACATTTAAGTGAAGGTTCTGTTTATTCTTTCTCCAAACCAGTTCCTAAATTTAAATAAAATGTTCTTGGGGTTAAAGGAACATGCCATTTCTTTTTAAAGCTGTCAACCCCTCTAACAAGTTAAAAAAAGGAAAACCAAAAAGAGGACTGTCGTTGCATAATTTCAAACACACAGATTAACTTTAACCCCTTGGGCTTTACCCAAGAATTCTGCCAACGTCGAACAGAAAATAAAGAGTAGGTGAATGGGGGAATAGGGGGTAGTGAAATAATAGTGCTTTTAAAACAGTTCATTTTCTTTGAGCTAGGCAGTTCTGCCAATCCAATCACCCAAATAAACTTTAATAAAAGATTTCATCCAGTATTTTTTTTCTTTTACTTTTTTGTCAACTGGGAAATACTAATCTCAAGTTCTTCTAAGCAATGTAAGCTTGAAATAGGAAGACCAGGAACACAAGCTTCTTTATTTTTTTTCCACAAGCTTCTCTTGAATCTAAGTCGTGGCTGGCAGCTAGCACGTCTCAGCAACCTAGACAAGAGCCCACAGCAGGGACGCTGGCTCTCGTTCTACCTGGGGCCTTGAGAGACTTGAAGCAAGCCTTTGAGTTTCCCTGAACCTCCACCCCTCATCTGTAACCAGCCTGTCACACAACTGCTGCTCTGAGCATTACCAAGCATTGTCTAAGTGCATATCTTGCTGGGTTCTAGCGGTGCTTGAGAATTCTCCCTAGCTTCATGCTTGTAAACCTAGCCATGCAGGGGAAGTAGAAGCTGATAGTTTTTTGTTGTTTGTTTGTGTTTTGGTGGTGGTGGTGATTCATCATGTGGGCTGAGGGGGATAATACGGGGTGGGATGTTAAAAACTAAAAATAGCAACCTTCAATAAATTGAATATTCAAGACACCTCATTTGTCTACGGCTAAAGGTTTATTTTAAATTCAAGGACAAAAATAAGGTAGAGGAGAATCATATATGCACATGGGCAAAGGTAAAAAAAATTTAAAAAATATAAGGCTAGGATTATACCTAAGAAGCTTCAGCGCTCGCTGAAAATGCCAGAGGAAGGGGGGGCGGTTTCTTTCGAAGATGACCATAGAATCAATTTTTTACTTCAATTGTATTGATTAGCATGTTCTAAAAGTTTATATAGCATCTGCTCTCTTAAACTGAGCAAAATTAAAAAATATATTTCACATTTATTGCTGATTTGGATCAACATTTGCATCCTATTAAATATTATCAATATTTTTTATCTACTTGAGTTTACTTGTATCCCCCACCCTGTACCTCTCAATCTTCAAACTTTCTAGTTCAAATGTGTTCAGGTTAGAGAAAAGATAACTATGAGAGCTCCAATTTTGTGAAAGTTCTATAGGAAAGTAGAATTAAGAGGTTTCCTTTGAATAATGTGCATAAGTTGAAAGGCGGAAACTTTGTGACATTTCTTATGGCATTCCTAGAAGCCTTTCCAGTTCACTCTCAAATCCTCAGATGTGGTCCAGATAGCTAAGGTTATCTGATACGTGACCTTCATATAAGTGAGGTGGCACTATACCCGGTCGCTAGCTCCTGGAAAGAAATGAAAATAAAGACTCTCTTCAATAAAAGGTTGGTTGTGGGGGAAGCTTCTTAAACACATTTCAGTTTCTGACCCAGACATACACATTTGAAAATGAGGGAAAAGCAGAGTGATATTTGAAGGTAACACAAGAGTCGGCAGCATCTTATCATTTCACTGCGCTCTGAGCAAGCTTTCAGAACCATCTGATAGCAAGGGATTCTATTAGTTACATGAACTGTATGCTGGGAAAACAAACAAGCGCCACTTTACATAGTTCAACGAATCCAAGATATGACATCCCTATAAAGTAGGGAGAAAGATGATCTTATTACCTCCCATATTCCATGGCTGTGTGGAACGACATCTGCATTTCACTGGGTTCTGTTAATGGTGAGGGAGGATATTTTCTGTGGAAAGGTTCTATTTGAGAGAATGATGAAGTAATACAAGTAAGTAATAGAAATTTTAAAATTTTAACCATCAAGAAAACCCTGAGGAAAAGCACAATCCGTAGTAGTTGTCATCATGGCTCACATTCGCTTGGAGTTTAAGATGGTGTGAGGCGCTGGTCTAGTAAGCCCTTCATATCAAGTATCTTACTGTGAACCCACAACAGCCACAATGAGGTGGCGTCCCATTGTCCACTCATGCTCAGAGTGGGTAAACAGGATGGGAACAGACAAGGAGCATGCCTGAGAGGTCAGACTTCTCACATGAGAAAATCCTCTTTCTTAAAGCTTTTTTTTTTCTTAATTGACACAGGACAACTATACATATTTATGTGGTACAGTGTGATGGTTTGAAATGTTTATAACGTGTAATGATCAAAACAGGTTAATTAGCATTTCCACCTCCTTAAACATTCATTTGTAACTTTGTGTTGAGAACTTTAAACTCCCTCTTTTAGTTACTTATATAATACACGATAAACCGTTGTACACTATATTCACCCTGCTGTGCTAGAACACTAGAACGTCCTCCTCCTGTCTAACTGTACTCTGGTACCTGTCATCCAGCCTCCCTCCATCCTCCCTCCCCTTACTCTTCCAGCTCTTCATGATTACTACTCTACTTTCTACACCTATGCAATCAACCTTTTTAGCTTCTCCATAAGTGAGAGTATGCAGCCTGGCTTATTTAACTTCACACAATATCCTCCGGTTCTATCCATGTTGCCACAAATGTCAGGATTTCCTTTTTTTATGGCTAAATAGTATAGTTGCTTCATTATGTTAGCTGGTGTGAATAGTGCTGTAATAAACATTGAATACAGAAATCCTTTGACAAACTAAATTCAATTCCTTTGGGTTGAATGTAGGAGTGAGACAGCTGGATCATGTGGTATTTCTCTGTTTGATTTTTTGAGGGATTGTTTCTGTTTCTACATCTAAGTGAATAAACCAACGGTTTCACATGTATGATTCAAAAAAAATCAAAATTTTTAAAAAGTCTCATAATTTTAGAAAAATACAAGTGATGAGTATTTTTTCTTTCTTTTTTTCTGATAGTTTAAGTGATCAGATGGCCAAAGAAAGGCAACAAAAAATTTCTTGTCATTTCTCCAAACCTGGAGGGAATGTATTTCAATTAGTTTTCACTTATTGGCAGAGGAATAAGATTTTCCTACTTTAAAATATTTATTCATCCTTTAATATGTTCATCAACTATTTACTGCCATGCAAACATGAATAGCACACATCCCCTTCCTGCAAGAAGTCCAAAGTCAGGTACAGAAAACAAATGTAAACAGAGAATTAGGGAATGATGTGACAGTGAGTGACACCACACGAGATGCTACAGTAAGAGAGCAAGGTAAGGTGGCAATTGGTTGAAGATTTGTTTCCTGCCACTTTATTTAAATATCATTTATTTCAGTTTTGAATGACTATTTAAGATGCTCTAGATATTAAGCACATTCACAAAAAGCTGAAAACGGATTAATATCACCACTAGATAGGTGTGTTTGCCTCTCATCACCTTTAGCAAGTAGTTCAACACTAAAGCATCTCAGGTTTTGATAACTGGAGGGTAAGATGCTATATAAATACACTGCTAGAATGTATTAAACCATGAATAGTAGCCTTGATGTAGCTAAATGCATAGGACTGTGAGCTTATAATGAATCAAACTCAGAAAACACTTCAGAAAATATCTACTTTTACTTCATGCAGTGTCAATACTATAGCAGCAAGATGAATCAAGGATGAGCATATTAACAATAAAACTTCCTTCTACATAAAATAAAAAACATATATTATGACCCTAGCTTTAGAATACATTTACTTCTTGTCTCTACCTCACCAAAAAATATAATAAAACTCAACGTCAAAGCCATCTACACAAAACTAAAATTAAGTGTCTAGTTGTGATAATGCTTAAAAAGTCAGATGACTATCATCTAAATCCTACCTTAAAAATAACATTTATGCAGAGCAAGAAGCCTGACAATCCCTTGTTTGTGGAAAGGTGGCAAAAGAAGATGAAAGCCAATCCAAATATAGGTTTAAATGTCTCAAAGATTTGGATGTATTTCATCCAAAAGCTTCAAAGATATGGTTGGGAGTATAATTTCACTAAGCAACGAGAACAGAAAATCAGACATTGTTTCTCAAATCTAATCAAGGTAGGAGAAAATATGCTGTAGATGATTTGAGATCCTTGGAGGAAACATACTGGAAAAGAAGAAGACAATGATATTGGCAACAATTTCTCATGTCACCTCCAGAACTGTTTGTAAACAAAGATCTTGAATGGAAACCTAATTTTACATTAGGCAGTGACCATCTGTATAGACTATACAATAATATTTGCAGACGATAGTAATTATACCTTCTGGGTTTTCCTGTGTAATGACCAGCATACTGACAGTACATGTAATATCTTCCCAAATGATGAAAAAAAGAAATTACCAATCTACCATAATTTCCCTATCCCACCATGCTTTCCAGAGACAAGACAGTAGAAGGAAATGTAACAAGCATTCAAATGCTGTATGATAGCAACCATTTATCAGGCATTGTAATTTCCAAGTATAAAAATATGTGTATGCGAAGTATTGAGCCCTTGACATTAACCAGAAGAAGGTGAGCTAAATGTTCTGCCAGTTATTATAATTATCTTTATAAGTAGTTTGGGCCCAAAGAAACCAAAGGGAGGAAATGATCATCATATACTGTGTTAGCTATTGTCCAAAGTCTAAGATCAACTGAAAGACTTTGTAAAACAAAGCTGTTGGACAGCCAACTGGTTAGGATAAGCCTAAGGTCTAAGAGGCTAACTGCCCACAGAGCAGCACAAGGCTGGTCTGTGACTTCATTTCTCAGAATTCTTTGCATCTGGTTGGCTAGGTATCTAAGTTCTTTCCCATGCGAGTAAACATGATGTGAGCCATTTCTAGCCTGGTGCCTAATAGAAGGCTTTCCTCCTCTACTTCCTCTTTCGTCCTTTTGGGAGGCTGAGATGGTATGACCGGAGTGGCTCCATAAGCTAAACACAGAAGGTGGCAGAACCCCATTAGCCTCAGTCACTGAACGTCTGGGTGGAATCTAGTCAATCACAGATATGGAACGCCTATCCTGGACCAGTAAGGCTAAATAAAATTTCTAAGCATTCAAGCTACTGCAAATCTGGCATTTTCTATGTATGCTAATGCAGTACCAAAGAATTGCTGATAGAGATGAAAGGTACTAATAGCAACATCAGAGATAATGTTCTCAGCTGACTGGTCACAAGTGACCACCAGTTCAAGGTCAACCATGGAAGTCCTCGGGGGCACCAGTTCCCCAGGAAGCCCTGCACAAACGATACCACTACCACTTCTGTTGGGTGTAGACTTGTACGTACGGGGAAGGGCAAAAGTAGAAGCCTTCTCTGATTTTCCACTCAAAGCTCACTGGCAAATACTGTGTAAGAGAACATGGGTGGACACTGGAGGAGAGAAAAATGGTCAAGAAACACTAAACAATGACGTTAACAACCTCAGGTTTTTGTTATGCACTGAAATAGTTACTTTTTCTTCTCATCCAGTGACTTATTTCTTCCATGAATATAAAAAGTTCACACCCACAAAATAATTGCTCCTGCCCTTCAACTTCAAAGGACATGTCTCACTACAATTAACAGAAGTGAGCCTTGCTAATTTCTAAGAAACACCAGAAGGGTAGAGGAGTGAGGCCTCTGAGTCAAGAGTCCGTGACTAAGACTGGGTATGGTCGCCCGCAAGTGTTCCTTCCCCATTCACTTAGGAAAGACTGGCTTTCAGGGCCTCTGAGGGGCTATGCTGGATGTCACGGATGCGGTAAGAAACAGAGCGCATGTAATTCTTGTGCTTAGGAACTCTTAAAACTGGAATTTCTGGAGCCAGCCTCTATGACAGACTTAGCACCAGTGGAAGACAAACGGTAACAAAAACACCCACTAAACAACCATCTACCACCCTGCCAGGAGAAATCAAAACTAGAGAGATTATTCCATTTCATAGGCAAAGCGACCATACAAAAACAAAGAACAAATAAAGCTAAATCAACTCCGACCACGACATATTGGCATCTAGAACAAATGGTCACTTGAGCAAGAACTTGTTTCGTAAATTAAGGGAGGAAGTTCATGAAAAGTTAAAAATTCCAGCCAAGCTACTGGGAGGTAAATTGTGTTCGGATTCAGAGTTGACACGTTAAACAGTTTAATTTAGGTACAGCTCTCAGCAGTGCTGGGCATATGCAAGAGAAACAGATGCCTTGAATCATTTCAAAGTACCTTCCTGTCAGAAACGTCCTTTGTGACACTGGAATCAATTTCCTACGCCTTTACTAACTGTTCTACCCAAAGAAAAAGGAGGCAGGAGGAGGAAAAGAAGGGCTCTTTTAATGGAATGTCTTCCCACTGAGGCAAAACTAAACCCAAACCTATTAAAAGCACAAACTTACGCTCAATCTTATAATTAGTGTGGCTCTGATAGAAAGGACGGCAGTAGGACAGAATGGGACATGGTTCATTTATGTTGTGGAGAACTATAAAGTTTTTGACTTGTCCTGTGGAACAGAGAGAAACAGATGATAGTGGTTATGCCCCCAAATGGGACTCTGCCTCCTTTCCACACCAGCCCAGAAATCTGCAAAAGAACTGATTGTTTTCCTTGGAAAATCTTGAATGCTGATCCATGGTCAGAAACTGCTCTTCCTCTCTCCTTGCAGAATGTTGCGCTCGGGTGGCCACCACCCCTAAAAATCCTACAGTGCCTCTTTAAATATACTTTATGGAGGGTGCCACACGGTTGACTTGGAAACCAATTAAATACAAATCTGATATGTTTAGCCAAAAATAAAAAAATAAAAATGCCACCAAACAAAACACAAACAAGAACACACACTGAACATCTAAATACTGCCGTGTGTCCACATTTCTCCCAAAGGGAAAAAAGTTCCTCAGTCCCCCTTCCTGGAGCAAAACCAATTAAAAACACAACTGCATTTTTCTGTCCTATTTTAATAATAGAGAACTACCATAAAAGTCCATATTTATGCTAAAAACAGAATGAATAATAATACAGAGCCATTTCATCCTCTTGAGACAGGGTTTTCCAACACACTGCTCTCTACTTGCTCATCCATGTTCATTTAATGTAGAGCCATACCAGCTCTTCCTGTGTTCAGGCATTCTGTGAAGAGGCCTTGGAAAGTCAGATTCTTCTAGAATCCAAATAGTTTTGCCAATCATGACCAGGCCTGAGATTAACCCCCATCTTCCAAGTGGAAGTTGTCATTTAATACATTATATGTATATAAGTTTCTCCAGGTTATTTGCCTTTTAGGGACTCACCCTGACCATTTGGGACAAGCGAGCTAAGTTGCATCCAACAATGTCTGATCACAAGTTAGCTGGGAAGATCTCTCAGGCGATGCATCGTATGCAGTTGAGAAAATGGAGTTCATCTTGGGAGCCTGACTCAGTAACAAAATAAGCACTCCAATATCTGAACAAGGCCGTTTGCCTGAGCTTGTTGATATTCTTTGTCCTCTCTGTGAATACTGAAGAGGAGAAAAAGAAGCAGCAGAGGTTGGGGCCACAGGGTGTGATAGTTCTGAGGCAGAATTCTGATCCCTTCCATCTGGCACCTCCTCTTGATAAAGCCAGGTTGAGACACAGGCATAAAAGCAGCGTTAGGCAGATGCAGGGAATCTCATTTGGGCACAAGCAGCAACAAATGCACCCTTAAAACGTATATGTTGACATGATAGTCACTTTTAGCTATGCCCCAGAAAACTGTTCTGTTCCTTTAGTGTGAGTATCCCACCATCTCTAATGCAAGGACAGACACACTAACAGTCTCTCCGTGGAGTCCCACGGACAGATTCAGCATGTTGGACAGCAAGCGAAGCCATGTTCACATTCCTTGGAAGTGGACTACTTCTTTTTATTTTTTTTTAACAAGAAATAAAATTGACTATATAGCAAGATAAAGTGAAAGAAAACCCAAAATGCTATACTGACTTCCTAGTCAGCAAAAGTTAATGAGTTGCAGATCACAAGCAACTCAATGTAAAACCACAGTGTGAGCATGTTATGGAATTACTGCACAAAAGATTGCTTGAGCAAATTTACAATGAAAAACAACATCGAAACACCAAGGAAGAGGAAGGAATATAAACATGAAGCACACTTAAGCACCTTATTTTAAGAAGAAGAAGAAGGGGGAAAAAAAGGATCCTCAACCTTCAACAATGACTTTTCAAACTACAAAGCAAGATTGGATATGTCTCCAGGTCTTCTTCATAACAATATATATTTTACACAGACAGGGAAGTCCAACCACAGATAATTGATCTTCAGCCGGCCCTGCAGTCATGCAGACAGCATGTAAAAATCCATCCTTGGGCAGTCTTTAAAGGGTCGAACTGAATACACAACACCTGGAGATGAACAAGAAAAATTTAAATGGGGCCCGTGGGTCTCTAAAGAGCAGTTTTTAACTGGCCCATAAGCTAATAAGAGTGGTTATAAACTGTGAACAACCAATGCCCCACCAGGAGGAACATTTATCACACTAACATGCCTGTAAAGTGCAGAGGGCTCATCCACGTGCTCTCTGCAGTTTCTATTAGAATGCTAATTGTTCGTACTAAAGAAAAGGAGACATAAGGAATGGCTTTTACCATCATGTGTTAAGTTTATTTTTGTTCTTCTGACCAGTTCCCAAGGGGCAGGAGGCTAATGACTGTTCTTCATCATCAACTGCAAAGGATATTTACATCCATCCTGTAACCATGACAGCTGTGTCACTAATTCCCTAACTGCCTCCACCACATGAACCAATCATCTGGCATGAAGCTGCAAGATGGAGTGCCCTGCAGTCATTATTCACCAAGCACTTTCATTAACAAACTGCCCTTAATTACAGTGGTAATTGCAAAATTATTTCATAGCAGCAATTATTTTTCTCAGCCAATCCAGGCTATTTAAGTAGGACATTGCCTACAAAAATGGCATAAGGCCAAGTAATCTATGACCAAATACATGTTTTAATTGTACTACCAACTTGCTTTCAAAATATTGCATCAGAGGGCTTTCAAATCATATTATACATCCCATTACACGCTCCACACACACATACCCAGACTCATACCAATAAAAAAAGTAAAGCTAACCTTTCCTACTTCTTTAATTTGAAAGCAAAATGCATGCATAACATTTAAATACTTAAACTAATGCCATTGTCTTGCAAAGTAAAAATAATGAGTTTCTAGATCTAAACCTATTCTTTGAGAATTGCTGAACAAACTAACCCATCCATTAGAAAGACATTTCCCCTCCACCCATTCTTTTTACTTAAGAGTCCTTTGTTCTTTCATATTTAAAAAACTAGCTACTCAGCTATGATAGAGTATTGGTCTACCTGTCTCTCTGTTGACCTCATAAACAAAGTCATAACAGAGTTTCTGAAAATTACAACCTAGGGGCTCGGCTTGCCCGGCATGCGCGTGAGTTCAAACCCCAGTGCCACGTACACAACAATGTCTCAGAGCAATGAAAGTCACATGAAAAACTAAATGAAATTGTTTCTCTCTTTTCTCTCTCACTGTCCCTCTCTCTTTAAAAAAATGAAATAAAATAAAAATCACAACCTAATATTCAAAATTATAGACTGAAACACTCTTATGCTTAGTTGTCTCTTATTTCAAGGAGAGAATTCATTAACATTTACTCTAAAGATGAAACTAGAGTCTTAACACCCTCTTTGGAAAATAGTGAGTTTTCAATGAAGCTAAAATACCAAAAAAAAAAAAAAAAAAAGGTGTGATTTGTAGACTAGGGAGGTGTGGCTGAATCAAGATAAAGTTTTAATACTTTAGTCCGATGACACGAAGACACCAATACTATTCTAAGCACTTGGGATCTCATCTGGTAGATAGTGGGAACTTGTGGAAGCCAAGGGAAAAAGAATGCAGACAATGGCAATGAAAATGGAGGAAGAGGTTTGAGAAATCCATAAACAATTTGATGAAACAGGATTATTCTTGGTGACTGTTGGGCAAACATGGTAAAAAAGGACATATTCAAAGGTTACTCTGATTGTAAAAATAGGTAAATGGTGAGCAAGGGAATGTAATAAGGATCTTCAACACATTTGAACATTTTAAGTGTTTATAGCACATCAACCTAGAGACATTTAGTAAGTAGCCAGAAAGAATAATAAACATTTCTTGCTTACTTCTTATATGTCAGGAATTGCACTAAATACATCAGATGCCTTACTCAAAGCAACAGGATAATGAATCAGAACCTATTTTTACAACCGTTTTTAAAGACAAGAAAGCTGAGCTCAATGAGATCAAACTGCCCCAAGTTACTCTGGCAGAGAATACTAGTTGCCTAGCAAATATTCATTCTTGCCCTCATCCTTGGTAACAGAACCCCCCTCCTTTTTTTTTTTTTTTTTACCTGTCTGCAGTAAAGATAACGTTTCCTACCTCTCTCACATCTAGGTCATGAGCTGTCAAAGGAAGTGTCGTGTGAGTTGGAAAAGAAACTGGTTCCTCCAAGAGTTCTTCTTCGTCTTTTCTGCTGCCTAAGATGCATCTGCATAGGCTTAGAGTTCCATATTGAACCATAAAATAGCTTCTAGGATAAAAGTCACCCAGTGGCAACTGTGAAGTCGATAAAGTCGGAGGCTGAATCCCTGGAGATGTCTTGGAACACCATATCAACTCTGGATTGCCCAGCTCCTGACTTCTTCTAGGTCAAAAAATAAATACATTACTGTTTAAACCACTATTGGTGGTATGTGTATGTGAGGTGGGGTCCTCTTTCAGAGCCACAGGAATTCCTAGATGACAGCCAATCACACATAACTAGCAGAGTTTGGATCTGAGTCCAAGTCTTCGATTCTAAACCCCATGTTCTTAACAAAAGGATTAGACTGCCGAGAGAGAGTGAGGCTACAGGGCACAGTGTCAACTACTGGTTGTTGGTTGGACATATCCTGACAGGTTTTGTTACTTTGTTTAATAAAAAAAATGCAAAATATCTATCATCATCACAAAAGGGAGGTATTATCATTAAACAACCCATTCAGATGATACAGAATTAACATATTTACCAATTTTAGAAAACTCAGTCCCAGCAATCCCAAAATTATTGGGCATAGTTTTAACTTACTGATGAGGCCCGACAGCACATTTGAAACAAACAAAGCTACAAAAGATCTGGCAAGTTATCTATACCTTGAGAATGAGAAATAAACTAGCTCTTTGTTTTCTAAATTTTAATTAGAAAAAATCTAGTTTCATACAGAAACAAAATACCAATGATTTTACAATGAAGTATGTTTCCATCTAAAAATAATTTGTAATTTCTCCTGTCAAAATGTTTAATAATGTATAAGTTAAAATAAGTTATTACTTTAGATTCTCTTTACAGAGAGATGTTTATAGATATTTTCATATATTACATAGTGGCAAATATTAAACTAAAAGATTAATAATCCTTTATTAGCACAAGAAGAATTGCAAAATTATTATTTGCACCTTTGGTTTTATTTTCAAATGCTGGAGTATCCTAGAGCTGTTGGAAACTAAGAGAAGAAATGCTTCACTTAATTAAATATAAAAGTTAGATCTCCAAGCAGATACTCATCTGAAAGCATAATTGTAGTCATGTGTATTGGGTTTGACAATACCCTTAAAAGTCAAGAGTTTCGGGGTTGGGGATTTAGCTCAGTGGCAGAGCTCGTGCCTAGCACGCACAAGGCCCCCAGTTTGGTCCTCAGCCCTGAAAAAGGAAAAAAAAAAAATCAAGAGTTTCTTGGGGCTAAGGCTATCTCAAGGGTATAGTGCTTGCCTAGCACATACAAGGCTCTAGCTTCAATTTCCAGTATAATAATTGAAAAAAGAAGAAGAAAAAAGAAAAGAAGAAAATCAAGAGTTACTTTATAGAATTTAGGAAAATATTCTATATAAAATGTGGGCTTTTCTAAAAAGAAATCATATTCTCCTGTTAAAATATTATTTTTGAAGATCATAACTTAACTAGAATTCCAATCTAGTCTTTGTAGTAGAGAGATGAGACAAATGTATTATTCTATGTAAAGCAACCACTGCTGTATTTTAAAGATCCACATAGCTCATAGTTTTAACAACATTACAGCCAGCAAGTGAATGTATTTCATTTTGATGATTTCATATATTGCATTAATGAGAAAAATCAAGGCATATTATCTTAGGATCTAAAATATTGTGCAATTATAAGTTTTATGCCAGCTTTGAAGTAATTCAGTTTTACAAAGATAGTACAAGGAAAAGAACCTGAGCTAGACAGATAGTGTCTCCCTTAACAATGAGAGAAAGTAATTGTACTTAACAATTGGTTTTCTTCCTGAAGAGTTGCATGATTGGTGAGAAGCACTGGATTAATTCCACATTCTCTCTGCTTATGTATGTTTTTAGCATTCTCTGGAGTAAATATGCTAGCAGTAAGCACATAGTACTTAAGGGAAAATGCATATTGTAGGACACTTTCTAAGCCCTCTGTAGTGACTAAAAGCAAACATAATAAAACAATCGGACATAAATTCAGTACTTCTCTATTTACTGAATCTTCTCTCAGCACTTTAAAACATGCAAATCATATTCCAATACATTCTTAATGTTTGACCCAGATTACACAAAAGAATACTAGGATAATAAAAATGTTCACATACTTTATTTGCAAATATTGAAAAGTAAAGATGGGCACAACCATAAAGGCACGGATTCTTCTTCCAATTTCCCAGTTCCATTAGCTGCTAACTACTAGAACTTCCTGTGGTATTCAGGTCCTGCTGTAAAGTGTCCTCCATTTCTGAGTACACCGTTGCCACGTGTCTGTCTTCCTAGTAATTTTGCAACAGTGGCATGACGCTCTAGGCAAAGCATTCCATAGGGTTAGAGCGCTGCTTCGGGGAACCAGAGGAATGCAATCATCACCCACAAATGCACCATCTGCTGTGTCTTACTGCTTAATTAAACTAAAACTGGTAGGCTCTTAATTCTCACAGCTCATAAAAATAAAGGTCACAACAGAGCATCGGCATAATGCATCATCCACATGACATACAGTTGCTAAAATATATTTTACCAACCCATCACTCAAAAGAAATAAAAGAAATGTATCTTTGAGCTGACGTCAAAGCATAGCATGATTCTATCAGACTGACATCAGATCAATGACAGCACAGCTGAACTGTCAGCCTGACTCAATAGCAGGACAGAAGGTTCAATTCTCAGCCATTGTTCTTTACTCTTCTCTTTCAAGCACTTGCCAAAAAAATTCTTCCATACAGTAGAAGACTACTTATGAATCTGTTAATCATTCATTCATTCCTTCTTCAACCATTTGCCAAGGGCTGCCATGCAAGGTACTATGTTTAATATTTTGGAAGATGCAAAGATAAATACATGACTTACATATGGATAGCTGGTAAAGGTTTCATTATATATAACCTTATTTTGGATACATGTATAGCTTTATTGAGATGATTCATATACCACAGAATTCACCCATTTAAAGTATACAATTTGGTGGTTCTTAGGATATTTCAATATATTCACAGGCTGTGCAACTATTACTACTATTTAATTTCAGAACATTGTCTTCATCCTTAAAAGAGATTATAATCCATTATCAGTCATTCTCAGATCTCCTCCCTGGCCCTGGAAACAGTCACTTACTTTCTGTCTGTACACCTTTGTCTTTTCTGGGGATTTTATATTTACATTTATATAAAGTATCATATGATTTTATGGCCTTTTGGCTTCTTTCATTTAGCACAATATTCTTAGTGTTTATCCATGCTATAGCATTTTAATGGCTGTATAATATTCCCTTGCATGCATATTCCCCATTTTATTTATCCAATTTTCAACTAATGGACATTTGAACTATTTCTATGTTTTAGTTATTATGAATAATGCTGCTATGAACATTCATGTACATGTTTGTGTAGACATGTGCTTTAATTCTCTTAGGAGTAGAACTACTTGATTATTTGATAACCCTATCAAATTTCCAAACTGCACGTTTTTATATTACCACTGGCTAAGTATGAGGACCCCAGTTTTTCCACATCTTTGCCAACACTTGTTAGGGATTGTCTTTTTAAATTTTAGCCATCTCAGTGAGTATGAAGTGGTATCTCTAGTGACATCTTTTTATACGGGTATTGGCCACATGTGTGTCTTCTTAGGGGAAAAGCACTATATATTTTGAGCAACTTTTAATCAACAATTTGGCGGAAATATATGAAATAACACATCTGTAATCTTTCAGCACCAATTTGTGACATTTCCCATCAAACAACTAATGTATTTTCTTACCCTCAGGTTCCTTTTGATGTGTAAATAAAGACTAATACAAATGTCTAAAAATAGAAAGGCTGTGAATTCCACAGTGCAATTTAGCAGGGAGTGAGGGGGTGAGTGAAATTTCCCCTGATTAGATAGCTCTTTCTAGCCCATAGCCCATTTCCCAGGTCTACTGAAGTCATCTAGTAAGAATTTCTGAAGAAGACAAATGACTTGGAAGAGGCTGAATTACAGAAAATTCAGGAGATTGAAATGACAGTAAAAAAAAAAAAAAAAAAAAAAACTAAGGATAAATTCAGTTTTAGAATAAGGATATTCAGAAATGTTACAGAGGTAAACATCAGGATGAGACTGATTTGGAATTGGGTGAAAAAGTGTTGACGTTAATTGTTTTCTAGAACAGTGAATGAATTCCGATGTCACTTGCTTAGAAGAAGAGGGAGGACGAGAACAAAAACCAAACAAACATGCTGAAAGAGGACCAGTCATGTGGCAAGTGGTTTCTATTGCTCTTTTAAGGGAAGAGATAAGAAAAAAGACAAAACAAAAACAAAAAGAAAAACAAAAACCAGAGATGAATCTAATATGGGCCACAATATACTTGATGTAGAATAGTAGGTTGGTGGTGCGGGGCAGGCAAGGGGAGGACGGAACCCAACCAGATGCATGATAGAGTTCAGGAAAGGGTCTGACGAAAAGAGCTAGTGGGGGGGAAGAAAAGAGCTTCAGTCATTCAGGAGCAAGGAGAAAAACCGTACATTGTTCTTAACTCCTTTCGAGCCAAATCACTAGTTTGAAACAATGGGGAACTTAATTCAGTGATATAGTTATGAGAGGCTGATGAATGAAAATAATTGATTCTCATTATCTCTTCAACATCCTTAATGCACCTGTAAGAGTGATCACATGTCTTCCTTTAGACTTCTCTGAATCATGCATCTTGAACTTCCGTTACCATACAAGTTTTTTAACTTCCTAACAAACCTCTTCAAAGACGACAAATAGAAAGAAACAAATGCATAACGTCTACAATAAAAACGATCATCTGAATGCAAAGTTCTGTACAAGAAACAAAGGAAAGCAAAACCGAAGAAGCCGGCAGCACCACGCAGTCCACACTCTCCCGGCCCCTAATCCACAACTCTGCTCTCTTGGTGTGTCCATGGAAAAGGTGCATGACAGCAGAAACAGACCTTAAAACGCAATTAAGGGTGAGGAATCTCCTGCCAAACAGCTAGTACAGATGTAACCTTTCTTCCCCACAGAGCTTAGCCTCATTCTATGGCCAAGAGGAAGTCTGATAAATAGTGTATGATGAACAAGTGATCAACTTTATATAAAAACTAAAGAAGAGGAATGACCGATGGGAGAACTCAGGTGCTTTGCAGAGCTGAACCAGTGATTGTGTTTCCTGTTTCCTGTAGGTGGCGCCAAACACCTTGGAGAAGAGCTGGAGAAAGCAAAGCTAAGAGGCTGGTGTGTGTCTACCTTGGAGGGCTGAAGAATTTGTTTGTAAGTTGGCAATTTCTCTTTCAAGGCAGCTCTTCTTCACTGGTATTGGCAAGCTCCAGACTTCAGAAGTGATTCACCTGCACCACGTTATTTATGAGCTGCTTTTTCCTTTAAGTGCCCAGCCTCACATTAACAGTATGACTAGCTTCACTGCAGAGCTCAACTGTCCATCACAGAAATGGAAGGTTCGTTAGAGCCTCTATTAAAGGATTTTCAAAGGTAAAAGAACATTTTAAAACCATTAGGATGCCTTAAGTTAGGTTCTACAGAAGAAATGTTACAAAACTGCTATTTAATGCCATCAACCACTCACAATTGCCACAGGTAATCAACAGTAATCTGGATCACCTTGCCAAAGGTCCTTGCCAAAAAGACGCAGTTGGGGTGGCGAGGAGACAGAGGCTTGGTCAAGTTGGAATAAAAGGTGGATGAAGGGCGTGTCTCTGTGGGCCTATGCAGGAGAAGCACAAGTATTCTGTCCCGGTTTTTCACTAGCATTGTCTAGATCCGATTTTTGTAACAAACATACATTTCCTGCCAACCTCCTAAAATTTTTAAACAACAGCCGCCAAGGCTGACTTCTATTCAGCACAATTACATAAGACCAAGCAGTGCATCGCTCTCATTTTTGAAGCTTTGTTTTAAGCTCCCTCATTAATCTTTCAGGCTTTTCCCATCTCTGCCTGACTATAACTGCCCTGAATTTATCCAGGCCTGCAGCATGCCAGGCTCACTGGTGTCTAAATCACTGAGAGCTGAATACACATTCTACTCATGGGACTCTACATCTCCACCAGAAAGAGACAATCACAGCTTAGGAGAGGTAAACCTCTTTTTAATTGTATTCTATGATACTAACAGGCATTCATTACACATGGACCTTAAAACAAGATTTGCTCTTGGCTGCCCATAATTGTATTTCTACAGCAGTTTAAACCATTGGCACCTGCAATTGCTAGCAGGCCTAAGCTAAGAATTTCTATTATCCCAGTTTCAAGGGTTACATTTAAAATAAAACTCAGAGGGGCAAAACATTACATACACACATATTTACACAAATTAAATACTATGCGCAAGTCAATACCTTCTGCACACAAAACTACATTAAACTCAATTAGCCCTAAGCAAAACTACAGGAAGCAGGTTTTCTGTGAACCAACAGAGCTTTTCTGTAAAATAAAGAGTATAAAAGCAGCTAGATTATAGAATTCTGCACAGCTGTCAATAAATGCTTTTAAAAAATCATTATCAATACTGATTTATAAATTAGTTAATTTAAACAAAATTCACCTAAAACAATCCAACTCAAGAAATTTATACACAAATAACCTGATTTCTGAGTGCTAATAAGAAGGGCTTTTAAGCATATCTATGTTGCTCAGGTTTTCCAGAAAGACATTCTAACTACAAACCATAAAAGTGTCACCAAACTAAAGTACAATGTCCTTCTTATTATGGTTTCCTACTTGATTATGACCAAAATTAAATTATACAAATATTTCACTAAATATCTTCTCAAACCTTATAAATATTAATATGAACTCAATCTCCTATGTGCCCAGCATTTAAAACTCCATTTAAAAATCTTGGAAACTAATTTAAGATTTCCATCTAGAATACAAATTAGCGAGTCCTCTTCTGAGCTGTTTTGCTCAGCACCCATATCTGCACATTTAGTACTGAATGTCAGTTGGTAGCACTTAAAGATGATGAATATTAAAAGCAGGCTTCTGCCTGCTAACGTGTTAGAGCTCGGCAACCACTGAATTTGTCAGAAACTGCGTTTTCAGTGAAACAAACTACTGCCTTTAAAACACCAAAGCATTCTGTAAATTCTCAAATTGTGAAAAGGGTACACAGAGGTTAAAATTTTACCGTTAAATATGTTATCTGGGAGGATTGCACAAAATTAGAATGTTTTCTAAAACTTGCCATCTATAGCACCACTTTGCTATATCTGAAAGTATTTACTTGAGCACTGTACCTGAATAATAATGTCATCTAACATTAATTAAATATTCATCATGTGCCAGGCACTGAGCTAAGCAGTTCACGTGTGCGTATGCACTATTTTCATGTACATGCCGTTACACACATGCCACATCTACATACGTACTACCTCATTTGCATATTTGCATACTATTTCTACATATACACCATCATATCAAGTTTTCTACCCCACCAGGTGAGCAGCTTTGCTATCCCTAGACAGAGTAGGTGATGTATTTGAGGTGATAAGCAAATGAAAGTCAGAAGAGCAATTTCGACTCAAGTCTCTCTCCAGTCTGTACACCTATGCAGCCAACTTTCTGGCACAGAAAACCTCTTGAGTTGGGTGTGGCTGCGCTGCCTGTAATCCCAGCTATTTGGGAGGCTGAGGCAGGAGGATCTCAAGTTCCAGGCCAGCCTCAGCAATTTAGTGAGGCTCTAAACAACTTAGTGAGCCCCTGTCTTTATATATGTAAATACATATATAAAGGCTGGGGATGTATCTCTGGGTTCAATTCCTAGTATCGGGGTTGTGGGGAGGCAGATGTAGGAGCTCCTGAAGGAAGCACTGGTGCCTGCTGGATACTGCTCACTCTTATTGGGTCCAGGAGTTTACTATCTATTTATTTTAAACCTGCACTAGACAGTCTTCTCATGTGTAAGTCTTTTTTTCTGCAAGTATTCATTCACCCAGAAGGCTAAAAAAAGTGCACTTTTCATTGGAATACATTAGCTTATTTCATTTTAGTTTTTTGCTTAATTAAAAATGGCTTATTAGGATTACCTCGCTGGCATATATACAACCAGGTGGGTTACTTTGTCAAACTTCCACACATCACACCTATTCATAGCTACCTATTCATGGCGTGGAGGGTAAGAAAGTATACTGCTTGGGATTGAGCTCCAGAACAGAGTTAGAAATACTGCGTGTTACCCACTACTGGCCTCAACTGACCAAGCCTCAGAATCCCCATCTGTAACATGAAGGTGATGTTAGGCCCCGTTTCTCAGATTACTGAGATTAAACGACAGGGTGTGCAGGAGTGCTCACAGTGAGTACTCCAAGTCAGCCGCTTTCTCTTCAGATTCTGTCAAAGCATCTTTCCGTCCCTGGAATGCTACATAGTTTTCATTTGTCTATTAAGATCTGTCTTATACTCAATAAGTATTTTTTCTGCTCAATTTTATGCCATCAGTTATACGACTCTCCAAATCATTCTAAATTATCCTTCTGTTTCCCTGGGTTTTTGAAAGATCTCAATTATATGCTAAGCTCTCCTTTGAGTTGATTTTTCTCGCTGTTTAATCACTTCTGTTGACCTCCACTTTTCACCAGATTGGCCAGATCTTTCTGATATAAAGACTTTCAGAAGAACAATATGAATTAACCTCTTAAGAGCCTAAAAATTAGGACTCATTGAAGTCTTGTCTGATCCCTGCCTTCCCCTGCATTTACCACCATGTTCATTACTACACGCTCAGCGGGACATTTCCTCCATTCCTTACATCAGGGCAGATGGTTTGTCCAGATTTTGGATTGCATTTCTCTCTCCCTCTCTCTTATAATGGGGAAGAAATAGTACAATTATTTGTAAAGTTATTGTCTGTAGAAGAAATTACATCTTTCCAGTATTCTAGATAGTTAAGTTACATATGTCTTCATTCATTCCTCACCAAACATAAGTTTAGTGTCTACAGCATACCACAGGCGACGTCGGATCATATGCTTTTGCAAAACGACAAGGAAGTACTTTATGTGCTAAATTCTGGCATCTGCCTATGTCACACAGTTGTTTTAAAGGAGTGCTATAAATTTTAAGTCAAATTAATTATTATTTGGCTGTACATCATATACATATGAATTATATTTCCAGATCATCTCTTTTTCTAGGGGGGGGTTCTATCAGTGGACTAAAAAATCCCTGTGAAAGTTGTCAGTATATTTTATGAAATGTGCTAATGAGATATAGATGTGAGCCTACAAGAAAAAAAAAGGAACATGGGACTGTTTTTGTTTTTCTGTTGCTGGATGGGATTATGGCATTTTATTTGATTATTTTCTGTATGGATTTTTATAGCTATCCTATTTTTTCAATTTTATTAGTTATAAAAACTTTTACTAAACTTTCAAACACTGTGTATATCTACTCTCAATGTCACCAAAGATCACTTTAGTTTCCTTTTAATGAAGGACTAATAATTTAACACTTTCATTTTCCTTACTGTACCTACCAGTTTTCCAGTTTAAAGACACAAAAAAAAATCAGAATATTTTTCATTGTTAACTTGTAATTTGAAACTACCTGGTATGTGGTGTGGTATATCAGTACTCAAGATCAGGTTGCTTTTGGATCTGAACAATGTCCCTCCAATATTTATCACAGTTGGTTCATTTGTTTTGCTCCATCTTCCACAATAATCCCTATCACTTTGAGTTTCAATCTGTATCTTTATAGATTTCTCTGTTAGCATTCTGGGCATTTTCCTGAAGTTTATCCTTTACCACTGGCAGGGGTTTTTAAATTACAGACTGCTTTTTATTTATAATGAAGATTTATTTTACCTATTATGCTTTTCATTTCATTATATCTGCCATTAAATTTTCATTGACTTCTTTAGGTGTCTTACTGAATTTATAAGGCAGAGATTTTCTAACTTTATTTCATAAAGCAGATCTACTTCAGAAAAATTTTGATACAGCTCTTTACAACTTCTCTGCTTTGGAGCTGTAGGATTTTATTTTAATTACTCATCTATAATATATGACTTGGTTTCTTTTTACATACTTGAACTTGGTTTGTTGACCTGGTCTTCAGTGCCCACCACACTTGAGGATTGCTTAAAATAAAGTCTTTCCAGCAATTCAGTTTCATCAATGAGTTGGACAAATCTCTTCAGTGCTTTTTTGTGTCACTAGGCCTATTCTTAGTATTGGGGAGTGAAGGAGAAGAAACGTACCTCCAAGTCCCTACTCTTCCTTTCCCACCCTTAGGAAGCTTAGAGTTTAATGAAAGAGAAAATAAAATTGCACACTAGCAATTAAATGTAAAAAGGCATCTGTAGATGCCCTAGTGGCCTAAGTCCAGGGATAACTAGTAACAGGTGC
The DNA here is from genome assembly GCA_004027875.1 of Aplodontia rufa. Lineage (NCBI taxonomy): Eukaryota > Metazoa > Chordata > Mammalia > Rodentia > Aplodontiidae > Aplodontia > Aplodontia rufa. The sequence goes on from PVKS010006448.1 coordinate 70,687, forward strand.
AAATCCTGATTCTTGATTTCAAAGTAATGAGGTCACAGAGCAACCCAGGGCCTGCCTGGGAGCAGGGAGTCAGTTCAGTGAGAATAGTCCCCAGCATCCCGAAGGAAGCTAAAGGGGGGGGGGGCAGGCAAGCAGGTTAGGAGGTCTTAGGAGCTATTTAGAAAATCAGCTAATACAATCAGCAGCACTGGAGAGAAACACAGGCCAGTACAGGAAAGCAGGATGCCAGTGGGAAGTGGGCGAGTGGGGAGGAGCCATCGGGCTGAGACCCCAGTGGCTGAAGAAGGGGCAACTCAATCTGATTTCAGCCACAGAAAAGAATGCAAAAATTCCATCCAGAAATTAGAATGGGCTCAGTGCCTGATACTCACTGTGGTTACTTCTCTGGAATCGTTTCCTTTTCATATAATTTCATGGGTGTTTTGAAGGAAATAAGGAAGACTTTGTTCGAAGCACTTCGACTCACTCTGCTGTATTCTTGGAAGTCAGCGGTTCAATCTCAAATGAAACTTCTCACTAACGTTCTGTTCAGTTATTTATGCTCTCTAAACAATGAGTGTTTTTAGGCAAAGATTTTCTAGCCTATCCAACTAAACAAAAGAGCCTCCCACACAGACACACACATTTCCATTCCGAAAGCCCTGCAGGCAGATCTGCAAAGCTTGCCATCATAAGACTCATTTAATTTTAAATTAAATTAAGGGCCCAAAAGGTAAGCACATTGTTCAGGTTATTCCAACTAATGTCCTAAACTTACAATTTCAATGATTCTCCATCCAATTGATGACTCCTACTGTAATAAAGAATTCATGAACCATGGAACCAACTGACAAAAATAAAATAAATAAATATCACTCACAGCTTAGAAGAAAAAAGCATTCACATGGTGCTGTTCCTAACTCACAAAGGGTAAATATCTGGGGAAATTTTTTATCAAGACTTTATCAAAATGGGCAGAAAGGGTGATTTTCAGATAAACAGAGTTAGGAAGGTCCCAAATTTCTGATCGCTATCAGTTGGCGCACACAAGATATCCACACAGGCAGAACTAGACGAGCTGGTGAGATGCAACCAAAATGAAATGCAGGCCTTTGCTCTTCTACACAGTTCTAAGGTTCCTCTCTGCAGGGTGAGTGGGCACAAATCTGAAAAAAATTTCTTTATTCAATGCACATTTATTGATCAAATCATCCCAGTTTGGGTGGTGTTGTCTAACAACACACAGCTGCTTAAAACTACAAGGGGAAAATAAAGAGATGACAGGGAAAGAACTTGGGGTGGAAAATTCTCAAAGAATACTGAGTGGGGAAATCTACAGGGCAAGGGCAACCCTTATGGAACCACCTGGCCAGGTAAAAAAGCAGGAATTTGAAGGGGGTTGTCAACCTCCTCCCTCCTACTCTTGACACAAGGCAAAACAAGGACAGAACAAGGAATGGGAGGGGAGAAAATAGTCAGGTTGAGGAGGAGCAGGGAGGGAGGGAGGGGTGGAGGTAAGAAGCTGCTTCCAAGGAGACTAATGGAGTTTGGAATACTGCAAGTGGAACAGATCTATTAGGTGTGGCATGCGTGTGCACAGCATAAGTGCAGTGGGTATGAAGGTCATTTTAGTTGGGGGATTTGGAGAACTAGGAGATGTGGATATCAGAAAAGCCATCAAAACGAATGTTCTACTTACTGCAGATTCTGCGTTGAATCACTGAGGAGCTCTTGCTCCACAACTGCTACTACAGATGGGGCCGAGGAGTGGAAAGGTATTTGAAATTGGATTGCTATAGCACTTATATACTGTTACAGTTTGGATCCAGAATGTTCCATGAAGGTTCATGTGTAGGAGGCCTGGACTCCAGCTGTTGGTGCTGCTGGGAGGTAGGGGAGCCTTTGGTAGGCGGGTCTTGTGGAAGGGAGTTAGGTCACTGTGTGTGTAGCCTGGGAGGGGATAGTGGGACCCCAGGCCCTTCCTCTTTCTTTGCATCCCAGTTGCAGTGAGGTGAGCAGCTGCTCTGCCATGCACTTCTAGTATGAGGTACTGTGCTGCCACAGACCAGAGAAATGTGGCTGAGCAACCCTGAGCCAAAAAAAGGCTCCTCCTTATAAGTTACTTACCTCAAGTGTTTTGTCACAGTGGTAGAAAGCTGAGTAATGCATCTATGCAGATTATTAGTTTTCATAACTAAAAATGGGGAAGATTCTGGAGGTTAATGGGGAAGTACCCTCAATCCATCCTTTTCTTGAGGCCCCCACTACCTTGAAAGCAGGTTATAGTGATTTATGCAAATGTCATGAATTGAAAGTCATTGAGAAACAAAAATGGAAAAATCTGATAGTAAATAAAGGTGGTCATAATCCCTACTTCCCAACTCAGGAATAGAATGAAAACATGATGTTCCTTGGCCACTCATGGACCTCCCTGGGATCCTTTAGACACATCATTCCTAACACACCCTCGCTGGTATTTTCTCACTGCTTCCCCAGCACTCCTCACTTCTCACTATATGCACCCAGAGCAATGTCACCCTCACCATGTAAGGATGTCGCTTCGAATCCAGCACCACGTACACAAAGAAGTGTCAGAGCAATGAAAGCCACATGAAAAACAAAATAAAGTTGATTGTTTCTCTCTCTGTCCCTCTCTCTCTAAAAAAGAAAACAAAACCAACAATCAAAATAAAAAAAAACCAAACCTAGATTTATAATCTTCCTGGCTCTTCTCTTTTTTAAAAAATTTTTAATTAAGGAGTTGAGTTATGGGGCTGGAGCAGTGGCTCAGCAGTTACAGAATTTGCCTTGCATGCGCAAGGATGCAAGTTTGAAACCAAGCACGGTGTACACAATGAAGTGACAGAGCAATGAACGATACATGAAAAACTAAATAAAATTGATTTTTCTCTCTCTCTATCTCACAATGTTCCTCTCTCTATAAAAATTTTTTTAAAAAAAGGAGTTGAGTTATTGTATAATCATAAATGCATATAAAGTAACAATGCTTTCCTTTTTTTTTTAACAGTTTTGGTTTTGGTACTGGGGATTAAACCCACCAAGCTACATCCCCAGTCCTTTTTATTTTTTTATTTTGAGACAGGATCTTGCTAAGTTGCTGAGGCTGACTTTGATCTTGGGATCCTCCTGCCTCAGCCTCCTGAGCTGTTGGGATTACAGGAGTTCGCCACCACCCCTGGCTCCTCTGTTTCTATTGACATGATTAAGCAAGCCAGAAAATCATATTCAAAAACTTTCTTCCCCCTTACTTTTCTCTCTCCCTCTAATACTAACTGGTAAACAAATCTCAAGGATTTCAACTACTTTGCAAATCCATCTCCCTTTCTCATTCTGACTGCCACAAACTTAGGGCCATTCCTCTTTTCTCATCTTATTTTCCAAATGGCCTCCTAACTACTTTCTACTCCTTTATAAGATCCTGTACACTACCAACAGGGCAATCTCTCTCTGTAAACAACAATCTGATCAGATCACTTCCTTGCTAAAGACCTTCAGTGGCGCCCAGGGCCTACAGGATAAAATGTAAAACCCCTTAAGCTCTGAGTCATGCTTGTTTGTTCAGAGAGAGAGAGAAAGAGAATAAGAATGCCTGCCATGCCTGCCTCGGAATCACTGGGAATATTAAATAAAAATGTATGGAGAAGCACTTTCAGAACTGTCAAGCTTTATCAAGTGGTTCTTAGCCCTTAGGAGGTCACAGTCCCTTTGAAGAGTCTGACAAAAGCTCTAGAGTTTTCTCAAAAACCCAGTGACACACATTTACCTATGAGTAAAATCTGGCATCCAATTTCAGAGCATCCATGGATGCTCAAACAAAATTCAGATTAAGAACTCTTACTTTCGTATTTATTACTTTCACACTGGTACCCAGAATTGGAGTCAGTATCATCTTGAAAGTGTTTCCCGCCTAGAAATAAGCAACCAGCTCTCCTGTGGGCAGTCTGATTATTCATGCAGATGTCTAAAATATTCATCAGCAGGGTCGCTGGGCACATAGTGAATATAGGCAGAAAATTAGTACAGTAGTTAGCGTACAGGCGCACAGCCATTTCATCTTAGTGCAGCTGTCCCGACACACAACTGCTTGAAAAGAACAGGTTATTTTGAAAACAATCAGCAGAATTGAGTCAAACAACTGGCCAGTGGGCCTTCATCCTAACTGAATGAAAATGAAGTGACGTTCCTTCCTTTTCATGTAGCTCATCGATGCAAAAACAGACCCACTGAAGCTACTCCATAGCATAAAATGCCCATTATCCATGAGCCTGACCCTTGCAGCTGCAGGATCAGGGGCCGGCATCCGCATTACTTGTCTGTATGTCCTTCCACATGTTTGTGCACATTTGCACTGTATGTTTCCGTTCTCAAGAGAGTAGAAGGCAAGGAACAATGTTCGTGCAGGGGCACATCACAGAGAAGGACAGGGATACAGTGCTCAAGGGCAGTAAATTCAAATCCTTCACCAGTGTGTGGGTCTAAAATGCACATTGTAAAGAACTGATCGCATTATTATTAGCATTTGTGTTACTGACCAGTGGGCCCTTAAGTCAATCACAGGTGCTAATACACAACCAGAGTAAAACACAACAGCACACATGTGCCAGCACTTCAGAGTAAACACGCACACCTACAACACCACAAAGGGGCTCTGTGTACAGGAAATGCACGCACTGAACATAAAACTGAAAGTCCTTAACAGAAGAGTGGCCTAAAACCAATGTGAGTCCTTTAAAATAAGAGTTTAATTATTTAATTGTTTTTTATTTGCTTGACTTCTGAAAATTAATATTTTGGGCACATAATATCCTAAGACCTATCTGTTGAAATCCAAACTGATGTCATTCTCTTGTCTTGATAAATTTTTCAACAAGTAGTCATTAGAAATCATTCCAAAGCCTTAAAACAACTTTTCAAAAATACCTACACTTCCCTAATTTTGTCACCAGATGGCGATGGCATGCACTGGTACGTCCCTTACGCCCTGTACGTCCCAACGATCATAAGCAAATCTAATTTTACTGCTTCAGAGGTGTAGTTCTCAAATTTAGTGATCTTAAAATTATTGAGGACTCCAAAGATCTTTTGTTTATGTGCGTTATGTCTATATATTTTCACCATATTAGAAATGAAAACAAATTGTTAAAGATTTACATTAATCACTTAAAATGATACCTGTTAACAAAAATGTTTTTATGAAAATACGTTTTCCAAAGTAAAATGATTACTGAGAGAATGTTTTTGAAAGCCTCTTTAATTCCTGGCGTAACAGAAGACACCTGGATGCTCATATTTACTTCTTCAATCTGTTTTGATGCGTTGTGTTCAAGTACGTGAAAAATAATCCAGCCCCATGACCATAAACAGTTGGAAAAGGGGAAAGTATTTTAATAACCTTTTCAGATAATTATGAACATTCTCCTTTGATACTATACCAAAACCCAACAAGTTGTAATTTCTTAACAATAAACTGGAATTGTAGTGTCTGAAACTGTATCAAAGATACAGTAGGTACAAAAAATCTATTTGTCTATCTTATACTTTTACCCAGGCATCTTTGTACCCATCCATGATTTCTTATCATGCAATGGTCATTTGGAAAATAACGGTTCACTGAGTTATGAATATCATCTTCCAAATGTTGACACATTCCATTATTCAATATAAGGAAAATCACAGTCCTCATTATCAATACCAGCCTTGTCAGAAATGTCTTTTGGGATACTGCCAAATTCACAGTGAAAGATGTACATTTAAAAAAAATTTTTGTTTTCACCTGAAATCTTGAATTATTGCTAAAAACAAACACTGTCCATTGTTTTCCTTTAAATGACAGGCTCACTTTATTTTCCAGAAAATGTCTGCCTACTACCCATGTCTGCATAACCATAGATTGTTTATTGTTCTGTCAAGAAAAAATGATGTTCCATGAAACACTCAGCCGGTTCAGTTTATAACTCAAGTACATCAGTACTCTTCCCTTAGAAAATCAACATATCAACAAAAATGCTGTACGTGAAAAAAATAGAAAATTTTTAAAAAATGCTGTATGTGGACTTCCCCTTTCTTCTTCAAAGACTACTAAAAGTTAAAAAAAAACCAAGGGTCACAATTTGATCAAAATAATAATTTTTACCGCTTCATCAGGGATATTCTTTCTTATTGTATGTTAAGGAAAAGAATACAACGACTTCAAGGACAGTTTGGATCCACTAACTTGATTTAGGCCAAGGCTCCAAAAGTTCTACCTGTTACTTAGGTATCTTCAGTACAAATGCCAACACACCATAAAAGGCAAATTAAACTTTATTAAACAAAGAGTTTTAAGTTCATGAATCCCTTGAAAGAAGCTGGGGTAGACCACGCTTGGAGTATCATGCTTCAGAAATGAGTTTATTTAATCCCAAATACTTAGTGAAATATGCAGATTAAACACCACAACTATCCCTACACTTTATGGAAAGCAAAACTCAAGACTATTTACTCAAGATATTTACTTCAGTTATTTACTACAAAATAGAAAATGGCGGAGGAAATTTGACGTGGGGTTTTTATTCAGTCTGTATTCTTTTCACTCTATTATACTGCATAGAAAACTAAAATGAATTTATGTCAGCATTTAAAAATAAAACTGGGTGTCGCATTCAGGAGAAAGAACAAGATGGAATGCATGGTATACTAAAACCTCTAAAACTGAACCTGTATTTAATTTTCTGATTATCTCTTCAATCATACCTATTCTTAGTTTCTACCCATCTTAAGACATTTAAATATATTAATTAGAAGCAAAACAAGAACTCAAGAAACGTCAGATTCAAATTTTTTTCCTGATGTATATAGTCACAATTTAATCCTTTCGAAAGGATTACTAGATCTCACAGCCAGAATTAGAAGCACTGTCATTTCACAGTAGTAAAGCTAAAAATAAGTATAGGAGTGTTTTTCCAACTTTTTCTTAAAGAAGTGGAACATGAGTTAACATTTTATATGGTATCTCAGTATGGAAAAAAAAGGTAAAATAAAAACTGAAGTTACTTTATCTGGTTGAATCAGTCTATCACTGTTATTATTAGTAACCATTCATTAAGTGTTCACTGTATGTCTGAATGTGTAAGAGATCTACATAATGTATCCGTATCACTTGATTCTCACGTATTTCAAAGGCACCAACTTTGTAATAGTGCTATAACCATTTTACAGACGAGGAAGCTGAGGCTCAGAGAATTAACTAGCTTGCCCACTAATACAATAAGTAAGAAGTTGAGCTGAGTTTAAAACCAGGTATAGCTAAGCTTGAATGACTCCAAAGATGAAGCTCTTAATTCCTGCCTCTCTTCAGGGGTGTCAATAACCAGCAGTTCTGACATGCACCTCAGTTAGATCCTTGATATTCTCCAGGTAGTTAGCACCCTATTGAGAGTTGGTTGGTATAGTCCATTGGTATAGTCCATGCTTAATGCATGTGTTCAATTCACGTGCTGTTCACATTAGATCCACATTTAACACAAATTTCATTCTTTACACATAATTAGGCATCTTCCTAGCTTACTGACTTGTTATTGCATTATTTCTCAAAAGCAACTCTCTTGTCTGAATAACTAGGTCATCTGTGGTTTCTTTGAAAACACCAGTAATTGTTTCTTGACCATTCAGCCTGCACCCATCCCTTCTGTATGTTGAGATCCTGCCTAC
>PVKS010006449.1:0-78392 GCA_004027875.1 Aplodontia rufa
TTGCTCCCACACTTCATCGTAGTGATGGGGTTCCAACCCACTTCCCCATACATGCGACGCAAGCGCAGAAAATGCTGAGCCACCGCTCCAGCCCCAAGAAAACTTAAATGTATTTTTGATGTTCACTAGGTGGTGAGAAATTATTTAGAAGGAAAATTATACATTAGAAAGATGTGCCAGTGGTGAACAATATTAAATCATTAGTAAATTCTAATAAGAAAATGAAGGAATTAAAAAAAAGAACTTGAAAAGGAAAAGCAAAGTGAGAATTCAAAAAGGGGGAAAGTTTTGCTCCATTTTAGGAACCATTGCTTGAGTTTTATAGCAGCCCTTAATTGAATACTAAAGGATTTCTATTTGGAGGTTCGGAAGCATGCCACATGAATCCCCCAGTGACTGAATTTATAGCTCTGTGGTTTTTGAATTTGGCTTCAATTGTGCTTATGCTTGCTAGGTTAGCTCTGCATTAAATTCTAGCTAAAAGAATCTTTTCAATTCCATCGTCATTTAAGAGTAGTTCCTTTGAATGGTTATAATATATATAGTATATATTTATATATATATACACACACACATACACACATATATATATGTAAAATATTTGCATGTGTTTGGAGGATATCGTCACTTTAATTAAAATTGTTTTTATACATTGGATATACATAAACCAAATTATTTTTACAATTGTTTTACTGTCTATGAGACTGCACTTTGTGTTGAAAGATATAAATTTTTTCCATATAGTTGTTGTTTCAGTGTCATTGCTTCTGTTTTATTGATCATCTCCCCAATCTTTTTCCCTCTTCTTCCTTTTTTAATTGTCATGAATTGCTATTGTTACATATTACATTAACGACTGAGTTCCCCATGTACTGGGTCATTAGGATTAGACATTGTCCATCTTAGTCTATTTGGACTGCTATAGTAAAAACACACACAGACACACACACACAATATTATTTTGCACAGTTTTGGAGGCTGGGAAGTCCAAGATCAGAGAGTCAGCAAATTAATTGTCTGATGAGAGTTTGTTTCCTTAAAAACAGCTGTCATCTCTATAAGCTTACATGGGAAAGAGCAGGTGACTCTCCTGCGCTGCTTTTACAAAGGGCATTAACATCTTTCCTGCGGACTCTGCCATCCTGACCTAATACTAGCCAACTGTGCTTCCTACCCAAATCAGCACCTGGGGGAGGTAGCATTTCAACATATGAATTTCAGGTAGACACAAACATTTATATCATAATCTTAAAATAAAATGATTAAAACAAAGTTCTTTACATATTAAAGTGGAAAAATACACCAAGAGACTCTTGGTGATGATGGATGTCACACTAGAGTAATGGCAGAGAAGGTTGAGAAAAATGGATTCATTTCAGGAATCATTAGGAAACACCAGTAGGACTTGATGTTTAGTTAGACATGTCCTCCAATGATCAAGACATGGCACATCTCATATATTCTAATGAGATACATATGCCAAAAGGTGAAAGATAATTAACAACTCGAAAGGGACTATTACAATATGATGGCCTCTCTAGGGTATTATGTATGTGTTTTTTTTTTTTTTCAGAGAGAAGGGAAAGAGTGTGTGTGAGAGAGAAGAGAGAATAAATTGTATTTAGTTTTTTTTTTAATCTGGCCTTTGTTTTCCTGACACTTATTTGTGTATGTGGTGCTGGGGTTTAATGCCTGGTCCCTGGACATGCCAGGCAAGCACTCTAACCACTGAGCCACCACTCCAGTACCTATGAAGGACATCTCTGAGGAGAAATTCACACAATAGATCAAGCTATGAGTACCACTTTTGGTTATTAATTTCATTTGGAGAGACAAGTGACCAGGGTTATTAAAACACAATTGAGCTGGGACTGGAGTGGTGGCCCAGTGGTTGGAGTGCTTGGCTGGCATATGCGAGGACCCTGGTTCAAACCCCAGCCCCACATACACAAATAAGTGTTGAAAAAACAAAGGCCAGATGAAAAATAAAGAAAGTTGATTCAGCTCTTTCTCTCTCTCTTAAAAAAATTTGAGCTGTGGAAAATGGCTTGATGGGTTAAGAAAATCCTAAAAGGAAGGCAGAAAGGAAAATGGCACAGGGAAGGTCCTATATGATTTTTAAAAGTGGAATAGGGATATATGGTCAGAATCTGAAAAAGTCTGGAACATTGACCATATAAATTTTCGATGTATTATTTGACAGCAAAAGCTATCATCCTACCCCTGCCCCAAGAGTTTAATTCTTCTGTGTCTAAAAAACTGTAATAAGTTTCCATAAAGCAATTGTAGGACACTGCTGATCTCCTCAACATCTATCCCCACCACTTCTCCTTATTTTGCAAATGGCATTGACAACCTTAATTTTAATAATTTTTAAATATAAGATTCATCAAAAAGTGAATATAGTACAGAGTTCTCATATCCTCCACATAAATTTACTTTATCAATATACAACATTAGTCATAATTAAATCAGTATCATTGTAAAATTACTCTGCATTAGTCATAGCTCCATGAAAATATTAATCCATAATTACTTGACAAAGCTCATACTTGGTTAAGCTTTCCTCAGTTTTTATTTGATGTCTTTCTGTTGTTGTTGTTCTGGTATCTCACTCATATCACCTTCAGTTGTCATACATCCTCAGGTGCTATTAGGTTCTCACAATTTTTCAAACATTATTTTGCTATTCATGATTTTGAAAATTTTGAGTTATTGGTCAGGATTTTGGTAGAATGTTCCTTGATAGGTGTTTGTTTTATGGTTTTCTAATGATTAGATATGGGTTGTGAGCTCTGATGAGAAATGTGATGCAGAGGTGATACATTGTCATTCTCATCCCATTTATCATCATGAGATCATGTGTGTGTGCATTGTGCATCCCTAATGCAAAAATCCAAAACCTTTTGAGGGCCTACATAATGTCATGATGGAAAATTTCCTCACCTGACCTCATGTAATATGTCTCAGTAAAAATTCAAGCACACTAAAAATGTTGAATTAAATTGCTTTCAAACTTATGTTTCCAGTAGACAACACATTATTGGATCATTATTATTACCATTTTTAATCAGGACTTGGACCTTTTATTCCATTCACATTCAGTGTTACTTTTAGTAAACTTGCAGTTAGGCTTGTTGTTTTACTTTTTCCTCCGTGTCTCTATTGTATAAGGTCTAAACCAAACATAAATATATTATGTGTTTAGACTTGGGTCCCTTCCCCAAAATATCTCATTATGTATATGAAAATATTTTGAAATTGAAAAATATTTGCTATCCAAAATATTTCTTAACCTAAGTGTCATTTCAAATAAATTGTACTATTTGCATTTTCAGTTAAAATTCAATATCATTTACTTATTGTTTACTCAAATTGTTCCACTTTTGGTCACTGAGAAATCGTTCACTTCACTTCTCTGTGACTTTGACATACTCAAGTCTTTGTAGTTTCATTATTTCAGCTTTTCTTCACTTTCCAGCACTACAAGATGTTTCAGTTCTACTAAATATGATATTAACTATAGGTTTTTCATAAAAGACTTTTAGCGTTGCTTTATACTCATAGTTGATCACATGGCTTGCTCTTCAAAGGGATTTTAATTTTTTAAATGGTTTTATTTCACTTTTTGAGGTAATTATATAATTTCCCCCTTTAATAAATATGCAGTATTTCCTTGATATGGTCTATTCATGCATTGTGGTGTTCTTTTATTAAGCACATAAATATTTATAATTTCTATGTCTCCCTCATTTACTGATCCCTTTGTTGTTATAAAATGTCTCTCTTTAACTCTAGTAACTTTTTTTCTTTTTTCCTGTACCAGGAATTGAACTTAGGGGTGCTTAACCACTTAGCCACATCCCTACATCCCCAGCCCAATTTTATTATTTTTATTTTGAGACAGGATATCACAAAGTTGCTCAGGGCCTCACTAAGTTGCTGAGGCTACTTTTAAACTTGCAATTCTGCTACCTCAACCTCCGGAGCCACTGCAATTACAGGTATATGCCACTGTGCCCAGCTCTAGAAATAACTTAAAGTCTCTTTTGTCTAATATTAATAGAAATACTTTAGTTCCCTCTTTATCATCATTTCAATGATATATATTTTTCTGTTGTTTTACTTTCAATATTTTTTGGCTAAATTCTGCTTCCTGAGGAAAGAGTATTGTTGGATTAGTTTGTACTTTTTTCCCCCAAAGATGTTCTTTAATTTGTTTGAACTGGATTATTGAACCCATTCACATTCAATATTATTGATATGTTTGAATTTAGGTCTATTATTTTCCTTTTGTCTATGTCTCATGAATTTTTGTTCTTCTCATTCTCCTTCATTTACTTATTTATCCTCTTTACATTGAATCAATACTTTTGAGTGTAATATTTTAATTTCATTAATTAGGTTATGCTTAATAATGAAAGATGATGTTTTACAATCAAATCAGGAAAACGGCATAGACGATGGGTTTTTGTAAATTTTTTCTTATTTTTTATATTTTTATTTTGTTTTCTTTAAAGAGAGACAAAAAAGAGATAATCAACTTTATTTTTCTCATCTGGCCTTGATTTCCTTGATAGTTATGAATGTGGTGCTAGAATTTGAAGCCAGGTCCTTGTGCATGCCAGGCAAGTGCTCCAACCACTAAGCCACTGGTCCAGCCCTTGTAATTTCTATTTAACATTCTACTGGTTGTTCTAGCTAGGACAATTAGGTAAGAATACTTAAAAATAAATCAAAATTATAAAGGGATATTTAGTACCTGCTCTATATGTAAATGACATGCTCTTGTTGAAAGAAAATGAGTTTATATTATCCACTAAAAATAATATAGCTAATAAAAGAATTCAGCAATGTTGCAGAATATATGATTAGTCAAATAATTAGTTGTATTTCTATACACTTGCAATAAACTATCCAAAAATAACACTACATTGACAATTACATTCAAATGAGGTCAAAAGAATAAAATGTTTAGGAATAATTATAACAAAAGATGTGTAACACTTCACACTTGCAAACTACAGAACATTGTTGAAAGATAAGAAATAAGATTAAAAAAAATGGGGCTGGAGCAGTGGCTTAGCGTTTATGGCGCTTGCCCGGCATACGCAAGTACACAGGTTCAACCCCCAGCATCCCCGTACACAACTAAGTGTCAGAACAATGAAAGCCATGTGAAAAACTCAATAAAAATTGATTCTGTCTCACTCTCTCACTGTCCATCTCTCTTTAAAAAAAAAAAAAGAGATTAAAATAAATGGAGAAACATCCCAAGTTTATTGACTTGAGGAATTAATGTTGTTGAAATGGTAACACTTTAGAAACCAACCTATGGACTCATTGCAATTCCCAGTATAACATCTGCAGACTTTATAGAAATTTACAAGCTGATTCTAAAATTCACATGATTTCCCCAGGGAACTAGAATATCTTAACCATCTGAAAAAATGAATGCAGATTCAGGGTAATCACACTTCTTTATATTAAAGCTTACCACAAAATAATAGCAATCAAAAATGTGGTGCTGGCACAAGCATAGTGTTTTAGCCAGCTTTTTCATTGCTGTGTCCAAAAGACTTGACAAGAACAATTGGAGAAGGAAAAGTATATTCTGGACCTCATGGTTTCAAAGACTTCAGTTCATAGATGACAGACTCCATTCCTTGGGGCTCTAGAAAGTCATGGTGCAAGACTGTGGTAGAGGAAAGTGGCTCAGTGCATTGCACCAAGGAGGGGAGGAGGAGGGAGAGAGAGAGGCACTTTACTCACCACCACCAGAGACAAAATATACACCCCAAAAGCAAGTCCCCAATGACCTACTTCCTCAGGCCACAATCCACCTGGTTTTCAGTCACCACTCAGGTAATCCCTATCAGGTGATTAATTCACTGGCTGTGTTTAGGCTCTTTGAACCCAATCATCTCTCCTCCAAACTTGCTTGCCATTGTCTCTCACGTGAGGTTTTGGTGAACACCTCATATCTAAAACATAACAAATAGAAATAAAGATTAATAAATAGAATTATTAATTTCAAAATCAATCCACAGGTGTGATTTTCAAGATGGGTGTCAAAACAATTCAAAGGAAAAGGAATAGTCCCTTCAGAAAATAATTCCAGGCCAAATAGCCCCAAGAGATGAAATTGGACCCACAGCTTATAACCCTTAGAAACATTAACTGAAGCCATGAGTGTTGTCACATGCTTGCAATCTCAGAAATTCAGGAGCCTGAAGCAGGAGGAACATAAATGCAAGCCTCACCTGGATAATTTAGTGGGAACCTGACTCAAAATACCAAAAAGGACTTGGGATGTAGCATAGTGATAGAGCACTTTTGGATTTAATGCCTAGTAGCACTAAATAAATAAACAGATAAACTCAAAATCATGCAATTATTTAAATTAAGAGTTTATCCCATTAACTCTTAAAAGAAAATATAGAAATTAATCTTTATTAACTTCTATTTTGAAATGGAAATTTAGGTATGACCCCAAAACTGACCAAAATTTCAATAAATAGAACTTTACTGTGATTTAAATTTTTTAAGCTTCAAAGAATATTATCAAGAAAGCAAAAATAAAATCTATAGTTTATATAATAAAATATTTACAAATTACAAAGATAATAAGGAATTAGTATTAGTATTAGTATTCAGGGTATATCAAGTACTCATACACCTTAACAATGAAAAGACAGCTCAAGGGGGCTGGTGAGGTGACTCAGCGGTTAGGGCACTTGCCTTGCATGTGCGAGTACGTGGGTTAAAACCCCAGCACCACGTACACAATGAAGTGTCTGAGCAATGAAAGTCCATGAAAAACTAAATAAAATTGATTCTGTCTTTCTCTCTCTCTCTCTCACTGTTGCTCTCTCTTAAAAAAAAAAAAAAAGACAGCTCAATTTCAAAAGTAGACAAAGGACTAGAAGAGGCATTTTTCCAAAGATATACAGTGGCAAACAGCACTTGGGAAGAATATCAATGTTATTAGTCATTAGGGAAATGAAGATCAAACACAGTGAAAAAACAGTTCATATCTTCCAGATGGGCTATTATGTTTTTAATGGAAAAGAGTAAGTTTTAGCAAAGGTATGGAAAACTCGGAACCCTCACATAGTTCTGGTAGAACATAAAATGGATGCTAGGTTGCTCCTTGCTACAAGGGTGCCATTAATTCTATGTCCTATCACCTGAAAAAGTAATAGAATACTTGAGTATATATTAACTTATATCCATGCCCAATCATCTATCTATCTTGATGTATGCATTTGAGACAATTAAGTTAAACATGGGTTCATTGTTGCTTCCAACTCTAATCCACTTCCAAATGGATCATTCTAGCTTTATCCTTTTACTTACATGTAACCTCCCAGTCCAAGAGTAAAAAACAAACAAACAAACAGAAGCCTAGCTCCAACCGTCTACAAGCCATCTACTTAATAGTTTAAATTCACTATAGATGTACAATTTTAAACTTGCAATTCAGTCTTGTGTTTCAACGGGAGGGTGTACTTTATCCACTGGAGGACAGTGCTTCTGTATAAATTCTTTTTGCCTTTAATCTCAGACTCTACTTAATTCTGGTTACTTCAATCAGTATCGTGTTTACCTCTCATCCTACATCCTGCAGGTTGCTTCCTATATACATAAAACATTTCTTAAATTCCTTATACTGATACTGTTTGTGTTTCAGAGTTCTGTACAATAATGTTCTAGATGCTTCTTTACCATGTTTTTTAGAAATTGTTATAATAACCCCAGGGAACAAAGTGATTTTTGAATTTTTTTTCACAGTGGCCTGTTTCCTTTTCCATGTAGTCCACAAAGGAGAAATATTTACTTTCTCATTCTATTTAATATTAAATATTAATATTAATAAAGCCCCATAAGCATAGATAATGTTTTTATGGTCTTATGTCATCACCAAAAGCAGGTCTTGAAAATTTTCTCCTGTGATTTTTTCTCCTGGAAGTTTTATGATTTTACATTTAAGTCTATGAACGACTTAGAGTTCACTTATATTTTTAGTTTATTTTCTTGTGAAAGGTGGAAGTCTGCATCTGTGTTTTTGTTCTCTATCCTCTCTCTCTCTCTCTCTCTCTCTCTCTCTTTCTTATATGAGCTAATCATTGCACTGCCATTTGACAAAGGGGCTATCCTTTCTGTATTTAGATCCTTCTACTGCTTTGGCAACGGTTAGATGACTGTATTTCTGTGGGTCTTTCCTCTAGGGGTTTATTCTATTGTATGGATCTATGTATCTGTTTTTTCATGTTTCACATTCATGTCTCATTCTTGTAACATTAATTCTTGAATTTGGACTATTAGTCTTCCGAACGTATTTTTCCCCCCTTCGGCACTGTGTGCTTCTTTTATATCTGCTTCTTTTCCATAGAAACTTTAGAATCAGTGTGTTGACACATGCAAAGTTGTTTGCTAGATATTTACTTGGATTGCACTGAATTTATAGAACATAGTGGAATGAATTAATATCTTAACAGTATTAAGTCTTCCAATCTATGAACATGAAATATCTCTCTCTACATATTTAGGATTACTTTGATTTCTTTTGAACATGTTATATAGATTCCTGCCACAGATACTATGGATATGTTGTTTCACACACATAAATATTGAACATTTGGTGCTATTAGAAATTTTTTAAAAACTTATAAAATTTGTGCATTTTTTACAGAGGTAAGGAAATGGGCTGTAAAAATTGAATTTGTGTCCTGAAAACTATGTTAAAGTTCTTGTACACTTTCAGGGACTATAAAAGTTGACCATCCTGTCATCTGTAAATAAAAATAGTGCCATTTCTCTTTTCTAATTTTATAGACCATTTTATCTTATTTTAGTGCACCAGCTAGGACTTCCACCATGATATTGTGTAAGACTGGTGAGAGTAAAATCCTTGCTTTGCTCATGATCTTAGGATAAAGAAATATAAATAGCAGTAGGGTTTTTGTGTGATATTCCTTTTGAAGTTGAGAAAGTTTCTCACTATTACTAGTTTAATGAGAGACTTTATTTTTAAATCAAATAATATTAGATTTTGTCAAAAGTTCTCTTTTGCATTAATATGATCATATAGTTTTTCTTCTTAAGCCTGTTGTTTTATGTTGAACACGCCTTACAAATCTTTAGTAAATACCACTTTTTAGGTATAATTTTTAATATATTACTGGATTTAATTTACTGATACTTTGTTGAGCAGTTTTGCTTTGCAGTATATGATAAATGTTGATCTGTTATTTTCCTCATAATGCCTTTTTCTTGTTTTGGTATTAAGTAAAATTTGTCTTATAGCCTGTGCTATGAATTTTGTGAACATTTATTTTCTGGAAGAGATTGTGGAGAATTGGCATCATTTCTTGTTTCAATATTTGGTATAATTAATTCATCAGTGAAAGGATTTGGGCCTAGTACACTCTATTTGGAAAATATTTAATTGCTGATTCAAGTGTATTAACAGATACAAGGTTATTCAGATTATCTCTTTTGACATATGTGAGATTTGTTAGTTTCTTTTTAAACCAATTATTTTACTTAATATAATTTTCTAAGCATATGAATATACAGTTGTATATGATGTTTTAATATATACTTTCAATGTTCATTAAATCAGTAGTGTTGATAATTTATTTCTGACTTTGCTAATTTGTGTCAACTCATTTTTGTTGGTTAATTTGCAAGGAGATTTATCTATTATTCTGATATTTTTAGTATACAGGTTTGAGATCTTATTTTTTCTCTATTATGTTTTTATTTTATTTGTTTATTCATTTTGGTATCAGGGATTGAACCCAGGGGCACTTAACCACTAAAGCACATCCTGCTACTTTTTTTTTTTTTTTGAGACATGGTCTTCCTAAATTGTTTAGGGCCCCCATAAATTACTGAGGCTGGCTTTGAATTTGCAGTCCTCCTTCCTCAGTCTCCTCTGAGCAACTGGGATTACAGAGGTGCTCCACCACTCCAGGCTCTGCTCTAATTTCTCTCTTTGCCTTTTTCTTCCCCTCCTTAACTTACGACTGGTTATTTTCTTTACCCCATTATTTCCAAGGTGTAACTTACATCATTGCTATTAAATCTTTTCTAATCTATGAATTTAATACTAGAAATTGCCTGCTACTTCTTTTACTGCAACTCATGACTATCTATATATTTGTGTTTTCTCTTAACATAATTTTTCATTTCTATTGAAACTTCTTTAACTTATGAAATATTTATGTTTGGATTCTTAAATTTTCATGCCTGTGAAATTTTTTTCAGTATACTTCCAGCTATCTGCTCACAGCTAATTCCACTTTGCTCTGAGAACACACTCTGTAGGATTTCAATATATATTTTGTTAAGATATGTTTCACGACTTAGACTGTGATCTAGCTTGCTAAATAAATGCTTTATCTTAGCTTGAAACTAACGTGCATTGTTATTGGCTAGAATATTCTGTAAGTGACTATTATAGAATATACTATCAAATGGCAATTATATCCATTTGATTGATGGTGTTTTTAGTTCAGTTTTTGCCTGCTTGGTCTATAAACCATTGAGAAAATGGTTTTAATATATTGAAATATAGCAATAGATTTGTCTATTCTTTTAGTTATTAGTTCTTGTGTTAAGTATTTTGAAATTTTTTCAGTTAATATATACATTTAGAATTTTTATGTCTTCTTGGAGAATTGTCATGTTTTTGTTGTGTACCTTTCCTGTTTATCATTCTTATCTGTTTCTTTTTCCTTAGAGTTAATTTTTATTTTTTTTCATCTAGTTTTTTTTTCCTCCACTTAATTGTATATGTGGTGCTGAGGGTCAAATCTGGGTCCTCATACATGCCAGGCAAGTGCTTTATTGCTGAGCCACCTCTCCCGACCCTATTCTTTTTATCTTAAAGCCTGATTTGTCCAAGATTAGCATGGGTATTCCAGTTTCATGTTGATTATTGTTGGTATGTTATATTTTCCAGCCTTTATTTTAACCTATCCATGTATTTAAATTTAAAATGCATTTCTGTTGACATCATATCATTGGATGCTCTGTCTTAATCCACTCTGACAATCTCTTTTTTTAACTGACATACACAGAGCATTCACATTTAACATGAATACTGATGTTGTTTGGTTAATAACTACAATATCTGTTAGACTTTTCTGTTTGTCATATTTGTTCATTTCATTCTCCCCCTCATTTTCTCTCCTTGTCAATAGCAATGCACTATATTGTAGTGCATTATAAGATATAGTTTTATCTATTTATGTTATTTCTTTGCACATCCATTTACTATTTTAAATTTACTCCAGTGTTGATATATTTATAATGTACAATAATCTACTTTCAAATAATATTTTGCAATTTTATATGTAGCACAAGAATTTAGAGGATTTTCAATAATTTCATACTGTTCCTGAGATATTCTTCTCATTCATTTCTCTTATCTCTCTGCAGTGATAAACCAACATATTGTTACTATTATTTCTTTCAATTTTTCTATTTTAGGTCAATTATTTTACCTTCTTTTATTCCTTATCTGATACTTTTACAATATTTGTGTTGATCTAGGTTTGTGATAAATATCATTTTCAATTGGCCATAATCATTTTTTTAAAGATTTTATTTTTGGCAAGCCATGCCTGCTCGTGATGAATTCTTCTAGTTAATGTTTCTGAGAAAGTCTTGATTTCTTCTTCATTTCTGAAAGATAATCTTATTGAACATAATTTTATAGGTTGATGCTTTTTTCTTTCAACATAAGTATTTACTTCTCTCCAAGCTTACATGGTTTCAAATGATAAGTCCACAGCAATTCTCCTTCCTCTAAAGGTAATGTGTTTTGTTTCTCTTCGGGCTTTAAGATTCTATTACTTTAGATTTCTGCAGTTTGATTATGATATGCCTAAATGTAGATTACAAGATATTGATTCTCTAAGCATCTTGCATGGTTTGAAGTTCATTGTTAATTTTGCAAAGTTCTTGGTTATTATTAAATATTTCTTCTTCTCCCTTCCATTTTCCTTTCTGTATTATATTTACACTTATGTTGCATTTTTGAACTTGTCCTGCAGTTCTTCGATACTGTTTTGTTAAGTCATTTGTTTTTTTTTTAAATCTCTGTTAAGTTACTGTTGACATATCTCCAAATGCATGATTCATGTTGATGAGAAAAGAAAGCTAAACGTGTTACGATGGGGGTAAATATCCTACCTGCACTATGAGAAGTTTCAGGAAAGATTTTCTCCTGGAGATTAGATATTTGCTATGAAAAATCTTTTAAGCATATTTTGCAATGTCTTCTCTTCATTCCCTGCCAAAAGTATGAATGCGTTTTCTGAATCTTCACCATTAGAACTTGAAGACTTTTCTCTTGAAGAGAAAGACCATGAACGTGTGGGGCCCCCCAAAGGATTTTGCCCATTTTTTTCAAGACTTACTCTCAAACTAGTTTATCTTCAAGAACCACCAATTCCTCACAGTTTCTATTCATATATTTCTACCAATTTAGGGTTCCAGTGGTTTCTCCTCAACTGAGAGATTTCTACTGTGTCTTTGGGGATGTGCCTTTCTCTCCAAGCATTATGGTGATATATTGCAGTATACCATCTGGTGTGTGATGAATTAAGAAAAATCATTGATTTGCAGTTTGTCCATCTTTTATGTTGTTGTTTTAGGGATTGGAAAGATAACTTGCAATCTCTTTAGAATTTCTTACAGGATCATTAACAAATTCTTTTAGACTTGCAGGCCATATGATTTATTCATAACTGCTCAATTAATTTTATTGTGTATTAGCAACCATGGACAAACTATCAACAACTGGTTCTGAATGTATTCCTGTAGAACTTTATTTACAAAACCAATTTTATCCCACACTCCAAAGAGTTCACTGAACCCTACTTTGTGAAATACCAACCCATATATACTAGTTCTTAAATCATGTGAGACCTGTGATAAGTAAGTCACGTATTTGCATGAACCAGCTAATTTAGGTAGGCAGAATATTGGAGGAGTGATGTGGACTGGATTTTAAGATTGTGGAATGAAGGTAAAAGAACATTAAAATTTGATCTGGCTAAATATGTTGATACGAGCCCTTGGAAGCAGAGCTTCTTTATTCAGTATTTCAGCTTCACGGGCTAGGAATGCTTCTAAAAGTGTGCTTGATTATTTGGTTGAAATAAGAACCAAATAATAGCATATACTACATGAAAATGAAATGCTCAAACTTTGTATATTAAAGATGAATATAGCAGCACTTTTAGGGAGAGTGGTATGCTACAGAAACTTTATTATATAAGATTAGTCAGTCACTTGAGGAGCATAGACCATTTACCACTGCTGTAGTAAATAAATTTTGTCAGGAGAGCTGTGGTTCATAGACCTAGAATCCCTTCCACATAAGAAAGGACCTGTACCTTTGAGAAAAGTCCTTGCAATTCTTCAAAAAATTTATACAATTAATTATCCTACCAACCATTCCTGTAGGGACCTGCAACATAACTGTGGATTTAGGCAGAGAGAGTGATCACATGTCTCAGGGATGATTAGACATTGATTCTGTAGAGCAAGGCCAGCACTGGACTCTGCCAGTTCAGAGGAGAGTGTGTGGCATTAAGGTGATCAATGAAGGGACTTTTTAATTTATTCATTTTATTATCAATGAAGCTTTGCTTCTGGTCTTTCTCACAGTAGAATTGGTTTTACACAGTTTTGGCCATGTAGTTACACAATCAGCAGTTTCCCTTGGAAAACTGGGTGGGCTAGAAGAATTTATTATTTTTCAAGGAGAAATATTGGATCTGAACAACATCAGATCTTTGAGCAGTGTCTAACTTTGAGGAAAGCACAGAAACATTGTTCTCTACTATGCTCTCTCATTTTGTCTGGGCATAAGATTTCTATTATCAGTAATACACTTTAGTTTATGTGAGACTTGTAAGAGAACCTAATTGGTACAAAATAGTACATAGGAATATGAAATCTGGCTTATGAAATGCAGTTTCATACTCATTTAAGCCAATTACAGAGAACACAATGCCAATTAGTTAATTTTAATTTCCACCGAGGTTGTTCCATAGACCTACAATTGGAAAGTATTTGCTTTTCGACTTCTATGGATAGCTCAAGGCATAGCAAAAGTGCTTCCCCTCATCTTTGCTAAGAGATCAGACAAACTCCTTTTAAAATGTTAACCTCTATATCAATCACAGCAAAATCAGAAGTGCATGGTTCTGTCTGTACTGAGAAATATAAAATATTTGTCAGTGCTTAAAACATTTTTCACAGCCAAATACATTATTTAATTCAAAGTTAAAGGGCTTATTCTAAAGTTCAAATAATTTTAGTGGATTAGGTGTCATTATGTGAACATCTTTGTCAGCAATTACCGGGTATAAAAATATGAAAACAAGTGCAATTTGTCTAAAATAGACATTTTTCCTTTGAAAGGTAAAATGAATCTTTCTTCAGTTGCCCTCTTTTATGAAAAACTAGAAATTAGAATCAGCCAAGAGAATGTCAAGAATTTACCTTCACTTTTCCAAAACTGAAGTTCAACTGAGCTCTAACATCAGATAAACAATCTTTACCTTAACACCAATGCATGCAAAAGACAGTCTCTACTCATTCTGTATAATTAAAACTACGTTAGGAATATAAATATATTAATTTATAGATATGGATACTAATTGCTTAAATTCTGAGTTAAAAATCAGGCACTAAATGTGTGGAATAATTGATTCTTGCTATAGAAGAAAACCATAATAAAGAACTTGAAAGTGCTGTCACATTTCACATGACTAGTAAAATCACAGAATATCGAAAAAATATTCTAAAAGAAAATGTCTTGGGGCTTTCTTACTGATAATGAATATTTTTCAAAAGATCAAATAATATTCACATATGTCAAATACAGGTTTTAATAACAGTTAGAGATAATGAATAAAATTAAAGTAGGTCAATTTAGCTCATTTATTTTCCAAAAGGAGTTACACATCATAATCACCACTTGTTAAGATATAATTAAAAGCAAAAGATGATATTTACCAAAGACAGCTCAATTGCTAAATGTAGAAAACCATGAATAACTTTATCATCGTTTAATTTTCATATTCCTCTCTTTTATTAGCATTACAGCATTTTGTAGTTAATGGCCATGTAAATATGATAATGTGATAATGATTGAGATAAGACTGAGGATCACAGTCATGAAAACAAAGTTCCTTTCTTTTCCCACTGATGTTTTCACAGTCTATTTTTGTGATTGAAAAATAAATCTGATATTTTCAAGTAGAGATAAAAAAACAAACATTTCTGGGAACAAATCATTTTTTTAAAAAAATGAGAAGTAGGAGCTGGACTGGGAGCTCAGTGGTTACGGCACCTACCTGCAAGCGCAAGGATGTTATTTCAAATCCCAGCTCCACTCACACAATGAAGTCTCAGAGTAACGAAAGCCAAATTAAAAACTAAAATAAAAATTAATTCTCTCTCTCATTGTCCCTCTCTCCTTTAAAAAAAATATGAGAAGTATTTCTTGGATTCATCAAAACTAATCCTAGTGGTTGGAGTGGTGGCTCAGCAGTTAGAGCACTTGCTTGGCATGCATGAGGAACCAGGTTCAAACCCCAGCACCACATCCACAACTGTCAGAGAAACAGAGGCCTGATGAAAAAATAAATAAAATTGATTCTCTTTCTCTCTCTCACTTTCTCCCTATCTCTTTAAAAGGAAAAAAAAAGTAATCTTAAATTTAAAACATGATCTGTACATATACATAGGCATTGCTTTAGCAATACTTTTATTCTATGTGAGTCTCTAGCACTGTCTCAGATCATGATTTCAAAGAGATTGCTCTCATTAGAGAGCATAATTAGCTGAATAAAAGTATGTCATGGTTCAATATAAATATCTAATTTCTTTTAGAAATTAGACCCCAAGAAACTGTTTCCATAAAAACTGTGATTAAACTTCTAAAATCTAGTGGATTTTCTATGATGGTCATCAGTTAAGTGAGTGTTCTGAAAGAATTCTAGATAACCAATACTCTTTCTGGAAATCATTATAATTTTTTAATGTTTGAAGGAAGGAGAAGGTGAATAAGCCAGAATCAAGAGGAATTGATTGTTTTAGAAAATCAGTTATTATAATCTTTACTCTCCTATAGACATGGCACATGAAAATTTATTTTTTTAATTTTATATTTTTGGAAGATTTCAAAGAATGTTTCATTTATCCATTTTTTGTCTATTATTTTTAAAATAACAATTTTTGCTTTTTCTGGCTTATGTGGTATAAACCAAAATACATACTTGATAAATTTTGCTTTAAGTCTAAGGCTAGAAATATATCAACAATTTTTCTCTTCTAAATTAGAATTTTTAATTAATAGGACTGATCTAATCAATGAACTATAAAAGAAGAGATTGCTGATTGAATTATATAAACGTGCCTTTCAGTACTGGCCTTGGACTTATCATCTCTTACCTCGGCCCCTCCAGGACCTGGGGTAACAGGTGTGCACTACTGCTGCCCAACTGGATCACAGATTCTCTGTACTTAAAAATAAATAACATTTATTAAAATATATACAGCAATGTGTGCAGATCATGTGTATCCAACTAAATGAATGTTCACCAAGTGAGCACATTTGAAAAAACCATCACATGGTTAAGAAACAGAACATTACCAATATCTACAATTTTTCTTAATTACTCCTCCAAATTGGTATGTATACTTTTACTTTTAGCGAGAGAAGTACTCTAAGTGTAAATTTTTTCATATATATAGTCATTAGTATTTTTTCTTTTTATTTTTTCTTCTTTTGTTTTTAATACTGGGGTACTGGGGTTTGAACCCTTATTAGAAAGCTCTTTTGACATTTTCACTGAGCTACATGAACAATCCTTTTTTTTTTTTTTTTTTTTTTTCCTGGAGACAAGGTCTTGCTAAGTTGCTTAGTGCCTAAATTGCTGAGGCTGGCCTTAACAGTGAAACTTGTGCCTCAGCCTCCCTTGTCGGGCATCACCGCAACAGGCATCATCACAACCAGTCTTTTATATTTTTACTAGAAGGAATATATAATATGCATTTTTGTGGTTGCCCTTTTAAATTTTTGGTCAAAATTGTATTTTTGAGGTCTATTCCTGGCACTTCATGTCTTTATTTTCATTGCATGCTTTTATTGCATCTATTGAAATTGTCATAAACTTTTTCTGTATTTTTATTTAATCAGTGGGAAATCACATAAACAGATCATGCAGATATCCAAACCTTCTGTGTTACTGAAATGAACCTAAACTGGGTTTTTCTTCTTTTTTTTTTTTTTAAGGATGAATATTGGATAGCAAATGTCTTTTAGGAGTTGCCTATAAGTTTACTGTTTTGTAATTATCTTTCCAGCTTTTATTAGGATTATTTTGGTCTTGTGAAATGGAACTCTCTCCTTTTTGTATACTCTGGAGTAGTTTATAAAGATTTAAACTATTTTTCTTAATTATTTAGTAGAATTCAAATTATAGATTTGTGAGTAGACTGAGAATTTCCTTTGTGAAAATTACGTTTCTTAATAGATCCATTTTTAAATGAATGAAAAATTACTTAGATTTTTAATATCCTTTTTGCCTTAGTTTCATAAATGTTTCATAAGTGTACCTCTTGAGGAATGTATCTGTTTCATTGACACATTCATTTCTTGGGATAAAATTGTTCATTGTATCAATCCTTCTTCACACCAATGCATTTTAATTATTACTTTTTAAAAATTGTAAATATACACAATACAGATGGATATATTTCTAGGATACAAAGTGATGTCATGAATTAAAATTCCAATGTGCATAATTAAATCAAGATGACTACCAAATCTTTCACCTCAAAATTCGTCATTTTGTGACGAGAACATTTTAAACAATGTATATTACTTGTATTTACATGCTACGGTTGGTATGTTTCAAGTTAAAACATTCCTCCTGTCTAATTGAAGCTTGGTGCTGTTTGACCATCATCTCCTCATCCGTATCCCCCATCCACCCAGCAAGTATAATGAAAACTTCTCAACACTTACTTCCTTCTGGTTCCCTAAGTGTGCTTCGTGTCCTACATACTGGTGAGAACACACAATATTTTTATTACTGTGCTTCAGGTATTTTTTCACTTCACATAATGTTCTGCAATTCCATGCATGTTGATTCAAGTGACAAAATTTCTCTTTTCCTGGTTACCAGTGTCCTATTGTGTGCGTGTGTGTGTGTGTGTGTCACATTTCATTTATCCACTCATCTATTGTTGAACAACAAATCTATTGTTCCATCTATTATGAATATTTCAATGAACATGGAAGTGCATACATTTTTTTGACAAAATGATTTCAGATCTCTTGAGAATATACTTAGAAGTGTGATTATTGGGTCATATGTTAATTCTATTTTAATTTTTTTAAAGAAACCTCAATATAGTTACCTATAAAGGTTGCGTTATTCAACATTCTCATCGACAATGTAAAAGAGCTTCCTATTGTCCACTTTATCACCAACACATTTTATATTTTGTCTTTTTGTAATAGCATTTTCCTGATCTCAGAAGAAAATGTTTACATTTTCACTGTTGGATATGATGTTAGCTATGGGCCTTTCATATATAATCACTATTTAGTTAAATTGATTTCCCCCTTTTCCTGTTTTGCTGAAAACGTTTATCACACAAGAGTATTAAACATTACCAAGCACTTTTCTTTGTCTATTGAGATAGTCATATAATTTTTATCTTTTGTTCTTTTTATTTTATTTTATTGAGAGTGAGAGAGAATCAGTTTTGTTAAGCTTTTCATCAGGTTTCCATTGCTGTGACACTTACTTGTGTATGTGGTGCTGGGGTTCAAACCTGGGCCCTTCCACTTGCCCCAGGCAAGCGCGATACCACTGAGCCACTGCTCTAGCCCCTATCTTTCATTCTTACTGTGGTATATAACATAAATTGATTTTCTTTGCTAGAACATCCTTGCATCTCAAATGACACAATAAGAGGGCAAAAAATACACAAAAGGAAAAGTTTCAGTAATGCACGATGAAGAAGAAATCTGAAAGTTCCTACACAGTACTTACACTGTGGACTAGGTACACTTAAAATCCACTGAATATAGATTTCATGGTAAGTATTTTGTCATCATAAAAGAAAACTTAAAATTGAAAAAGCATTGTCGCCACTTTTGAAGCTTGACCACTCAGCTTTCAAACCCCACCTTCTTTGTCTAGTTTTTACTGTGTCTAGAAGTCATTATAGGTAATTATTTTCTTTTGTCCTGTAGTTAGGTTTTAATTACTTATGGGATGTTTGACAAAATAAGAGCCATTTCGAAACAAAATCTTCCAGTTGTGAAAGTGATATTTTCCAAATTGTGAGTTAAAAGAACTCTGAAACACTCACTAAACATACTACAAAATGTTTAAATACGTGAGCATTGTTACACACACGAAACACGAATAGAAGGGCTTCACACCAACTTCAAGTCGGTGCTTACTTCAGGGATGTAAAGATGGAGAATTTGCTTTTCAGGGTCACCAAAGGAATATTATCCATTTTAGGATATAATAATTGGGGCAACATAGGATTATTTGAACAAAGATTAATTACAAAGGAATGTGCAGTAGGTGCAGCATCGTGCACTAGAGATGGGCTTGGAGCAAGAAAGCTGTCCCTTTCCTAAGTCAGGTCTCAGAGGAGAGAACACTTGCCCAATTTTAGCTGTGATTAGTTGAAAAACAGTCATCACAAATAGATCATCATTAGAAGATTAAGCACCCTGATTATAACAACCTCCTATTAGGCTTTCCACTGGCATCCTAACTGAAAGAGTAAGGCAGCCTGTTGAATCAACAGGTACAGAACAGCTTCCTGTGGGAGCAGGAGTGAAAAATTAGGAGACAGCAAAATAAGTAAAATTAATGCTTTCTAAAATAGTTAAGACAAAACACACATTTTAAATATTAATTTTATTTATATAAAAGCATTTAACATAAAAATGAGGGTTAGAAAATTCCCATAATATGAATTTTTCTTTTCTGATGGGGAAGGTAAACTTCACTCTCCTAGGTTCTGTTCTTTCTGGAGACTAGAAACGTGTGACCTAGGAGCTGCCAATCAAATGGACCCAGTAATTTTATTTTTAATTCATAAATGAGCAATGGAGAAAGAGCACCGAAAAGGCTCAATCTTTTGGTGATGTGATGCTACAGGCTTTTTGGAGGCAGCACTTGCAAGGCATATCTGGACTCAGTTGCATTGTTCATAAACAATATATTTCCTGGATCACCATTTGAGTCTGTGTTTTTCCCCTTCCTGAAATGCAGCTGCCACTTTATTGAATATTTCCACAAGAACTGAAACCACTGCTCTCTCTGGAAATCGGTGCTGTTTCCTCCATGTTGGTTACCTGCACTGGAATGAATGATCTATGATCCCTATTGTTTCACATAAAAATTAAAATAAATCTGTATAAAAATCTAAAATAATCTATATTAATTTTTTTTAGAAAAGTGATAGAACGTATGACCATGTCTTCAGTTTCAAAGTGAATGAGCTAAGACTTCTGCCTCATGAAATGGTGCTTGATCCAAATTAGGAGAGAGATTCAGAGGTGCAGTTGCTGGATATCAAAGATGATTAGCAAATAACCATTAGCAGAAGAAAAATCAAACAAAAAGAAGCCCCACAATCTTATTTTTGAGTTATAGTAAAAATAATTTTAAAAATGTTTAAAGAACTTTTTTTTCCCTCTCTCTGCAGAAGAGCCTGAGACTCTTCAATCTTTGAATATCAGATTCTGAGTTCTTTGTTTCACATTCTTTTGGGGGTATATTCATAATTTGGTTGAAATATTCTGCAATCAGTAGACAAAACATTATAGGGAACCATACGTAGTAAACCTGAACAGGAAAAAAAAACTAAGTAGAAGAAGAAGAATTAGGAAAACTAAACATAAACCATTTCCATCACATAGCAAGTGAAGTCAGCTAATGCTATGAATCCATTTCAACAATTAATACTCAAAGTTGTGCTAATTTCTCAGTGGTTACAAAAAGAGACTTCAGATTGTGGAAATTAGAAAAAATCTGAATGGTAATATATCTTCAGAAATTTTCAAGTTTAGCACAAAAATTGCTTTTTAAATTATACTTTCTATATCTCTTGAAGAAAAGGAATAATGAAGAGAAGTAAAGAGACAAAGGAAAGTCAAAGAATTGTAAAATTAGTAAGACTAAGTACAGTGTTATAAATATAATTAATTTGTCTAATAAATAAAATGAATGAATTTATTAATATTGGTAAAAATTAAGAATATGCATAAGTAGTTTGCAAATGTCCACATGATGTCCTACAAATGTCCTACAAATAGCGAATAAAACAATTTGCTAATATATATATATATCAAAGAAGCAAAGGAATTTTTTTCTTGATATTATATTAAAAATTAAAATTTAATATAAAATATTAAGTGAGGCACAGATTTTCTCTCTATATTGATAAAATTTAAGCCCACAGAAACATAACCAGGATGAATCTCAATATTTTCATTCTGATCAGGAATTTATGTTGGTACTTTTATTGAATCATTTATTTTCAGATAAATTTCAGCTCTTCCTACCTACCACTCATCCTACTTTCATATCAGATTTCTTTTTTAGAGCACCCGTTAGCATCCATTAAAATCTTGGCTCTCAGATACGGTACTAAGGTTAGTGACTTAGTTTATCACCAAAATTTATTTATAAGTTTATTTGACTTAGTTTATCACCAAAATTTATTTATAAGTTTATTTCTCTGTCTTAGTAAGTTTCTTCCAAATCCACAGCTCACGTTGTGCCCTCATATTTTTTATGTTTACATTTGACTCTAATGCATTCATTATTGTTTTAGGTCTTAGACATTAAATAGGAAAATTAACTATAATTTATAATAAAATACTAATTTTAATAACATACACCAAATTGATGAAGTGGTAATGGCAGTGTAAAATGATAGAGTTGAACCTTAAAAATGGAGTCCTCTTTAAAAAAAAAAAAGAGAGAGAGAGGGACAGCGAGAGAGAATCAATTTTATTTAGTCTTTCACATGACCTTCATTGCTCCAAAGTGAGACTTCATTGTGTATGTGGTGCTGGGGTTTGAACTCACGTACTTGAGCATGCCAGGCAAGCACCGTAACTGCTGAGCCTTTGCTTCAGGCCCTGGAGTCCTCTTTTTCTATGGAAATAAAATATCTTTGGTGCTAGGATAATATGGTCCAGGGGAAAAAACGACATTTTATAGCTTCTACCTCAATTTTCTCTCCCCTTGTCATATATTTACTTATCATATTTAATTAAATCAATTATCTACTGATTTTTTTTCTTGTTTATAACAACTTTGAAACTCAAAAGACAGTGATTTCGAAGTGAATTTTTCTCTGATTCTAGATTGCAAGCCACCTCTGGGGTAGCTCCTGCTTCTCTTTTAGTCTTTAGGTCTTAGAAATGGGCTCACCTCACAAGGTGCACAATAAGACCTTCAAACTGACATTTTCCACATCAATTATTGTTTTATTTTGTAACTTCAAGCTTTGATGCTTCAAAATAACTGTCTGTGTTGATTGATTATAGAGGCTTGTAAAACTACTTAATTATAAAGGAAAATTCCTTAGGTATCCTCGATATCATAGAAACAGTGCAAACTTTTTGTCGTGTGTGTTACTTCTACATTATCAAAGTTTTGCTCCTTACAGTTCGATACTTCGGTTACATTCTCAGAGTTTGGCTCCATTGGCGAGCCCTAGGAGATTAACACTCTAGCTCGCTATAGAAAGACTATGGAAGCCTATAGCTAGACTTCTCTAAGATGAACTAGCTATCTAAAGCATTTTTCATGCCTATAATGTGTATGCTCTCTTCCCATTAACACATCCCAGATCTTATTTAATTGCATAGCCGTAGGCATGATGAGAAAGAAATTGTCTTTGAAAAGCACATCTGCTTTTAAATAAGGAAAATGTCTTATTCTTGGTGTGTATTTTTTCCCTAGCATTTTCTATCTCTAGGGTGGAATATCACCATTTTTAGAAGAGAACCCTAATGAGAGAGCTTGCATATGCATATGGTATTCAGTGTGACATTAGCAGGTGCGACACTGCTTTAAAGATGGCAGTTAGGAATTTTTAAATGAATGTGAAAATACTTAGGGAACTCCAATCTGTTTGATTTAAGCTAAAGATTGTCTCTACTTGGTTATTCTTCCATATTCAAAACACCTTGTAACTGTGTCTCCTTCCTTCTATTAATTATATAAAAATGAGTCATTAATATCATAGCCAATATAGAGATACATCAATTTATATCATTTTGGAACACAAGACTGAGATATTTAAAAGATTTTCTGGAATCCTGTTCACAGTCTAACTGCTGTGGCAGAAATTCAACTCCCCTATGTTGCTTTCATTAAAATGTTGGCATAATCACTTTGAGAAAAAAAAAACATGAAAGACCTGTTTTCTTTTGGCCTAGTTAAAGTTTTAAAATATCAGTTCAAAGCCCAGGCTTGATTTTTCAGTGCTAACCCTAATCTGCTCATTTATGTAATTCATCCCTCTATGCTTAACACTTATTATCTATACCTAGGGAATCACTGGAAATTTCATGATTGATCAAATACCTTTCCCAGATCACTTTTAGAATGTTAAAGGGCTTAAAAATCCAAAGAAAATCAAGTGTTTTGAGTAGTTAAAGATACAGAGAACAATGAGTGTCAACGCGGCACTATAAAATTTTATGTGAACCGCATGAGAACACAGACATTTATTTTTAATTTTTAACATAACGCTTAAGATTGTCATGCATTTGAACATAAAATAATATCTGTATTTTCTTACTAATTATAAAATGCATGTTAAGGTTGAATTCCAACTGGAAACTCTAAGAATCAGTGCCATTATTAGGCAAGTAGTGATTACATGGAGAGTGCTTGTTTATTTAGTGGTTGTTCCATTGGCTTGGTAGTATGCAAAGGATTTAGTTAATATCGGTTCACTTAGTCTCTAATATAACCCCAGAGGTAAATACTGCTGACCTCCTTCTGATGGTCAGGAAGATGACCAGCTCCTTAAGGTAGCAGGCTGATAGAGCTCTGCAGCAGAATGGTGAATTTTATGAAACTCAGATATTGTCTTTATTAATGAGACATGATATTTATATTCACCTCATTGTGGTATGGGCCAACTAATTTAGTATACTGGACTCATCTAAATAAGAGAGATGGCACATATCAAGTAGTATATAAGGATTTCCTATTATTACAATATCATTAAGAGCCAATTGCAGAGCCAATGTATCAACCCAAGTACACCTGGTTATGTCAATTACTTTGTGGGAAGTAGAATTCTTATTGAAGTATACAAATAAAACAACAACATCTAATGTCTTCCAGAAAAACCAAGAATTGGAAACTCAACTCCCCAGAAGCCCACTGTATTTACATTTCTAGAAACTTGTAACAATGCTTGCCCAATTATGAAGTTCCCATGAATTAAATAATAGTGTACACGATACATTTTTGGAAAAGGTGCTGGGGATCAAATGAAAACCCTCACACGTGCTAGGCAAGTGCTTCACCACTGTTGCACTATCCCAAACCCTATTCAATATTTCTGAATTAGTTCTGTTTTTCAGGGGTGTATTTTAGATCTTCATTCATGCTTTTGAGCGTAATCATTTTTCAATTTTCATTATTGTAATGTGTAACCACATCAGATTATTTATCAGTCTGTTCTGGTGATGAATATGCATTTGGGCACACATAGACTAGATATGCTTTGCTGATATACCCAAAGTAGAATTGCTGAGTCTTTTTTATGTGAAATCTCAGCTTTACTGGATAGTACTAAACTATTTTATGAGGTAGTTGCACAAATTTCTCCCTGATCAACACTCTGATTTTCACCTATCTGACTTCCTACAGTCAAATTCATTTTTTTTCCCAATCAAGTTACTTCAACCTGCATTACAATTATTAGGAAGATTTAAAGAAAAGTCCCTTCCCATATTTTTCAGATATTTGTATGGTCACTTCTATAAAGTGATAGTTTAAGTTGTAATATTTTCTATTGTGTTAATCCATATTGATTTATAATAATAAATACATCTTCGTGTTTACATGTATGTATGTTTATCAGTGTACACATACTGATAGATACTTAGGGAGATAAATAGGTTCTAAATGCAAGTCATCAGTTATATGACCTTTATTGTCTTAAAGAATGTGATAGAGGTGCAACTTCATTTTTCCATATGAATATCTTGTATTGTTCCCAGGACAGACACTCTTTCCTCAAGGATTTATAATATTTCAGTGTTAACATATGTCATCTCTTCCCATATTTCATTTATGATGAATTGGTCCCTTTCATCTGGCAAAAAGATGGCATTAACTTATTTATTAGGTATTTTGTAACATAATTTTATAGAACATCCAATAAATTTTTTAATTAGTTTGTGATTACAAAAAAAGAGAGGAAGAGAGAGAGCAAGAGTGAGCACAGGTAAGGAAGGAAAGAAAGGAAGAATTGGAAGGAGGAAAGAAGGCAAGAATAAATGATATTTGAGACACAGATTGGAAGTATATTTTAACCCTATTGAGTCTTAAATTATGAACTGTCTAGCAATCTTTGTGATATTTCATTAAAATTTTAAATATATTCTGTGGATGATCTACATGGTTTCCAATGTTCATATTTCCATGTCAATGCAAATGATACCATGCTTTGAATTGTATTGACTAATGGTTCGTTTGTAGTATATAAGTATGTAATTGATTTTGGTATACTTATTTTGTACCTAAGGTACTTCATAAATTCTCTTATTAATTATATTTTTCTCAAATTTCAGAGGCTTTGGGCTGGAGCGGAGGCTCAGTGGTTTCATTGCTTGGTTGGCAAGCACGAGGACCTGGTTTCAAACCCCAGCGCCATGTACACAACTAAGTGTTGGAGCAACTAAGGCCATGTGAAAAACTAAACAAAAGTTGTTTCTTTCTCTGTCTCTCTCACTGTCCCTCTCTCTTAAAAGAAATTCTACAAAAAAAATTTTCAGAGGCTTAATAATATCACCTGAGAGTATGACTGTTTCATTTAGATTACTTTTATTACTTTGCACTGCTAATTTCTTTTAGCAACCTAATATATTGGCTTGTAACTCCAATAAAATACTGAAAATAACTGATAAAATTGTGTACCTTTGTCTTTGCCATATTTCAAAAGAATATCTTTCAATATTTCACCATTGAATGTGGCATTGGCCTAGATTTTTTAAAAATATATTAAATATATTAATAATTAAAGTAGATAATTCTTTAAACTCTAAATTCCACTTCTGAAAATATAGATAAAATAGAATATGAATTTTTGTTCATCTAGAGGAAAAGTCTAGAAATAGATAACAGTGCAGATCTAGATTGAAAACCACACATGTGGAGTCATAATTTGGCCAAATGCTTTCTTTGTATTTGTTTAAATTATCTTATAGTTACTTTTGTCTTTCAACTTGTTAAAAGGGTGATTGTTTTTGGTTGATCTTTAAGCAAATCTAGCTCTTCTGAGATTAATTCCAATTTAATAAAACTATAGTATTATTTTTGCTTATATGTACTCAATTTGTTAATATCTTTTACTCAGTGAAAATTATTTTTTCTTTATTTTCTTGCTAATTTCTACATCTCTTTGCCTTTACTTTTCTGAAATTTCTCTGTGATGCATCTAGGTGAGAGATCCTTCCTTTCATTAACGTAAAACTTAAGACAAATTAAATTTAACAAAGTTTAATTAAGCAAGAAATGAGTCGCCAGTTGGGCAGCCTCAGAACCAGAAAGGTTTAGAGAACTCTGCTCCATGATGTGGGCAGGCAGCATTTATGCACAGAAAATGGAAATGCAGCACAGAAAGAGCTTGATTGATTATAGGCCTACCTTTGCCTCATTTGAACATGGTCTTATCAACTGACTGCCGTGACTGATGAAACTCAGCTTCTCTGATTGGCTGAGGTTTGTCTGTTTATTACAAAAATATACTCTTGTGTTAGACTTTCAATTAGCTCGTGCGCTTAGTTAGGTTGAATTTCATTACGTACGGTCTCCAGGGCCGAGGCAGCTTGAGTCAGATGTAATTTAATCAATCCTTCCTTCTTTCCCTCCTTCTTCCCTACACTCCCTCCCTCTCTCCCTCTATCTCTTCGATTACATGCCTCTCCTCCCTTTCTCCCACTCCCTCGTTCACTTTGTTCCTCTTGATATTCAGTTGATTTATTCAAAGTGTCAATTGCTCTTGTGCATGCCTTGACAGAGATGGTACAAGTTTACTTCTGATTCACTCTAATAAGAAAGTACTGTGAAATTCCAACTTAACTGAGGAAGGATTTCTTTGTACTTTCTCCTGACTTTATTTAATATCTTTTCTAGTACTGAACTTCATCAAATTTAAGATGTTCATATGATGGTGAGGAGAGTTTTCGCTTTTCTTCTGTTTATTCTTCTAAATTTTTGTCATCAAATAGGTATTGGTTTAATAACTCTTTACTATTGTACACGTTCTTGAATAATTTATAGAATGCTTTAAAATATTGTGCCTGCAATTTTAAGTTATTTTCGTAAAGAGAAACTAATGAAATATATTACCAGAAAGATAAATGACATCTAAGTTAGTTTGCATTACTTTTTGTTTTGTTGTTTGGTTTGGTTTGATATTGGGGATTGAAAACAAATGCATTATCATGTCAGCATTTTTCTGAATTTTTGATCATCCAGAAGTTGATATCCTCATTCTAGACCCTCAACCACTGAGCTACAGTTCCATCCATTTTTATTTTTTTATTTTGAGTCAGGGTCCTGCTGAGTTGCTTAGGGCCTTGCTTAGTTGCTTTGAACTTAAAATCTTCCTGCCTCAGGCTCCTGAGTCACTGGGATTACAGGCATGCACCACCACACCGGGCTCTAAATTAGTATCCTTCTTTGCTATGAAGTAGTACATCCTTAGAACATCTATTGTACATGAAAGATATATTATTTCATCAACTATTTTTTACAAACACATTTTTTGCCTTGCTGTGTTTTGTATATGTGATTTGTATCAGTGAACATTGGAAATGTCATCAGGGAAGCTCAGTAGTTACAGGGCTTGCCTCGCATGTGCCAGTACATGAATTCAAACCCCAGCACCATGCACACAACAAAGTGTCCAAGGAATGAAAGTCACAAGGAAAACTAAATAAAAATCGCTTCTTTCTTTCTCTCACTGTCCTCTCTTTCTTAAAAAAAAAAAAAAAAAAAGTCACCAAAGCTCATGGAGTTTATACTCTAGCTTACTTTCAAATTTTTAAAACTAGAATTTATGAAATGATACACCTAGTTAAGTAGACTTTAATTTATGGGCAAATATGTTAACTATACTAAATGTTGCTTTGAAAATTACAAATGAATAATAGTTTTCTACCAATTGCTGTTTTAAATGATTATTTTATATGATTAGTAGATACACATCAGAGTTCCAAGTTGTTTTTTGTGAAACTTAATCTTGGTTGTCTACTTGACCGGACTGAGAGATGCCTAAGAAAAAAAACCTGATAAAGGACACACATGGGTGTGTCTGGGTGAGTTTTCACAGAGGTTATTGGCACGTGGGGAAGACCCTCCCTGAATGTTGGCGGAGGGAACAAAACGGAAGAGGGAAAATCTGCCTGTTCACAAGGGCACAGATTGTGTTCTTGAGCTGGTGTGTTTTTTCCTGCTGCTGTCATCTGTGGCTATTAGGCTTCAGGTTTTTCAGCCTTTAATTTGGTCTCTGGTAACTCTCCAGGGGACACTCAGGCCTTTAGCCTTGACCTAGGGTTACATCATTGGTCCCTCTTGTTCTGAGGCTTCCAGCTTCTCAGACTGAAAACAGTTACTGGTTTCCCTGACTGTCCAGCCAGTGTGAGAATATCCAGCCTCTGTCAGAGTCCTGTTTATGTATACATGATATTGTTTCTGTTCCTCCAGAGAACCCTAATATCCTCTTAGTCATTCTATCATTAGTTAATTAATTTAATTAGTTGAATTTTTTTTAATTTAAACCACTGGAATAATTTGGTGATATATTGTAGATAGGCTTTCTGTTAAAAATCTGATTATTTTCCTAATTTTGATTTCATCTCAACATATACAGTATCTTTATTTTCCTTTCTCTTCGCTGGAGAAGGCTGATATTTGATCTCTCCCCACCCCAACCCCCATTTGTGAGTGTGTATAAAAAGTTTATAGGCATACAAATATTTTGATTGTTCAATTTTATTTTCTCTGTATCTATTTGAGCATTATAATAGTCCTTTCCTTCTTTCTTGTTTGTATTTTATTTCTTTCCCTGACTACAACATTTAAAAACTCTCTGTTTGTTGTAAACGCTTGACCCAGACAGTGCTTTCTGTTTGTCCTTGTTTCTTTTTCACTACAATTGATTTTTAACCACCCAAAGATAAACTGTGACTTCCAACTGCTCTGTGGCTCTAGTTGTTGCAATTCTTTTTTGGAAATGGCTGAGTGAGCAGGAGATGACTCCAATCAGGAGCAGGGCATGAAGCAAATGATTTCTTCCCTTGTGAATCTTTGACTCAGCATTTGGCAAATGCTAGGGATGTTGAGAGGCATTTCCAACCACATCATTCTTTTCCTTTCCCTTGATTGTTCCAGCATTTGTGATCAATTAGAACTTGATGGGAATACTCATATTTTTGAAGCTTCTTGATTTAAAAAAAAATCTGAAAAAATCTGACTATTTTTACAGTGATGGTAGTGGTGCAAGTTAAAAGAAAGATGTCACTCAAGGTAATTTTAATTTACCTTCTTACTTGAAAATTCTCTGAGAGCATACCATTTATTAAAAAATATTTACTTATTTGGTAGAGCATTGACTACTGGTTTTCATTATATAAAATAACATGAGGCATGGAAAACAATTTTCTTGTTCCAACAAATATAATTCATCATAAGTTAAAGGGAATTGCAATTTTGCTTTTAATAATATAGTTGGTGGGTCTCAGTTTGGTCATATGTAGAACCAAAGGATTAAACTTCACATTTATGGATCGCTTAGTGTTTGTATCATTTGATATATCTATTTCCTTATAGTAAAATTTAGTTTTTGTTTTATCATGTTGTCCTATGAACTTTATTGCATGTAGTTTATGTACCCACTATTTTAATTAGGAAAGAGAACATGTTTATCATCCCCCAAAATACTTTATGCTTCCCCTTTTCTGTCACACACCCTGTCTACCCCAATCACTGACAATGACTGATTTGCCCTCCATTTGCCTTTTAGAAAATGTCACATAAGGTGGGCACTTTGGCACATACCCATAATCCCAGGGATTCTGAAGGCTAAGATAGGAGGATCACAAGTTTGAGGCCAGCTTCAGCAGCTTAGAGGCCCTAAGCAATTTAGTAAGAATCTGTCTCAAAATAAAAAATGAAAAGGACTAGGGATGTAGTTCAGCTATAAATTGTCCCTGAATTCATTCCAATTGCCAACAAAAGAGAAAAAAGCAGTCACATAAATTAAGTCATAGCATGGAACCCTTTAAGACTGTTTTCTTACATTCAGAATAATGCCCTTGAGATTCATCCAGGTTGTTGTGTGAACCAAAATTTGGTTGATTTTAATTTCTGAGTAATATCCCATTTTTTAGATGTACCAAGACTTTCTATTCATTCATCCACTGAATACCATTGACCTATTTTGCTCTAGGATAATTATGAATGGAAATTTCATAAATAAGACTTATGTGCAGGTTTTTGTTAAAAATCAAATTTTATTTATATACGCTAAGTTTCCAGGAGTTCAATTGCTGAGTCACATGGTATGCCTATTCAACTTTACAAGAAACCGCCAAACTGATTCTAGAATGACTGTATCATTTTGTATTCACACCAAAATTATGTGACTCAGTTGCTTCGCATCCTCACCAGCGGATGGTGTTGTCAAGCATCTCTAAGGTGAACTATTCTCACAGCATGTAGTAGCATCTCATCGTGTTTTAAATTTTATTTTTCTAATGGCTTATGATGTTGAAAATCTTAATGTGTTTGCAGTCTGTATAGCCATGGCTTTCATCATTTTATTATTGAATTGCTTTTTATTGCTATTTCTAGAGTTCTGTACGTATTCTGCATATAATTCTGTGTCATGTGATTTGAAAAGACATTTTTCGAGTCTGTGTATTCCTTTTTAAAAATTCTTTTAATAATGCCTTTTGCAGAGGGTGGAGCAGTGGCTCAGTAGTTATGGCACTGCCTGGCATGCGTGAGGACCTGAGTTTGAACCCCAGGACTGTGTACCCAACAGAGTGTCCTGCACAGTGTCAGAGCAAACAAGGCCACATGAAAAACTAAATAAAATAAATTCTCTCTTTCTCTCTCACTGTCCCTCTCTCTCAAAAAAAAATGTCATTTGCAGAGATATTAAAACATTTTATGACATTTCTATATGAATTTTCTTTTATGGATCATGATTTGCTATCACATCTAAGTATTCTTTGCCCTACCTCAAAATATGAAGGTTTCCCCATTTGTTTTATTTTAGATGTTTTATAGTTTTATATATATGTGCATAAAATATTTTGTTTTTAAATTCCGTTTTAGGCCTAGGTTGAAGTCATTTTTATATTATTTATTTATAGATGTGCAATTGCTTTAAAACTATTTGTTGAAAAGACTTCCTTCTCCTTTACTTTTGTGTCATTGCCAAATATAACCAGCATGTTTAAGCAGATCTATTTCTGAACTCTTTATTTGATTGATATCTCTATATCTTGACTAAGCCATTAAATCACATTGTGTAGATTATAGTAGATTAGCATATATTTAAAATTTGGTAGCATTTTTTTCCAACTTTGTTTCTCTTTTTCACAGAGTATCATCTATTCCAGTTCCTCAGGCCTCTTAGAATGCTAGTCTTCTACACATTTGGATTGTTTTCTTTCTCAAAACACTTTATTTTCATCTGTAGAAAACGACATTCACTTAAGAATACACACATGCCACACAATAGCACAAAACCTAATCAGCATGCAAGCTTCACTTTCCACAATGTACCTGGCATCCCCAGATGTAGAGCCCCACACTTGGCAGTCGCAGGTACGCCACTTTTCAACCCCGTTCCACGTTGCTGCTCAGTTCTTTCTTCTGAGTTTAATTTCTTTCCAAAATCATACCCTTTACAAATTCCTTAGGTTCAAATCTCTAAGAAATAAATTCCTCAGTTTGTGTTCATTCTAACGTTCATGTCGGATGAAGGATTAAAGTAGTTTAAAGCTCTTGTTAATAGTTATTTTTTCTTAAAATTCTGATGTCCCTCACTGGATGAATGGATCCAAAAGCTGTGGTACATATATACCATGGAATTTTACACAGCAATTAGAAACAATGATATTGCAGCATTTGAAAGTAAATGGATGGCTATGGATGAAATTATGTTGAGTGATAACTCAGAGAACCAAGCATCAAATGTCTCCACTCATCTGTGGAGGCTGGAGCTAGACCCTGGTCATTGAGAAAGGAGGTCTATTTTTATGTTTTAAATTCGGATAAGGTGTAATGTCATACAACCTAAGGCATTTGTAGAGATGTATTGGGAAGGAGTGGGAGAGGGATAAAGGTGAATAATTGGGGGAGAGTCTCTTGGGGGTAAATCTAGTTTTCAGAATTTATATATATATATATATATATATATATATATATATATTATTTCATTAAAAGCTAGTTTGTTCAATAAATATATTTCTGAATAAAAAATAAATAAAATTCTGAAGATAATATTTCATTGTCTTTTGCTTTTATTACTATTAATGAGTTCAATGTTGAGTCTAATAGTTATTCTTTGTAGGTACTCTTTTTTTTTCTTTGTTTCACTTTTTTATCTTTGCAATTTTGCCAATTCTTTTTAAGTTTGCTGTGTACAAATTTAGATTTGTTTTATTTACTGAATCATTTTTATACCTTAACTTTTTCACCTTTTATATTAAAGATAAATTCTTTTATATGTTAGGCTATGCTTAAACTTTAAAAATATTAAAATTTTATTCTCCAGAACACAACATCCAGGTTAGTGCACATACCTGTAATCCTAGCAACTTGGGAGGTGGAGATAAAAGAATCAAGTCCTTGAAGCTAGCCACAACTTAGTGAGGCCCTAAGCAATTTGGTAAAATCCTGTCTCAAATAAAAAAACAAAAAGGGTAGGAGATATATATAGTTCAGTGGTAAAATGCCTCTTAGTTCAAACCCCAGTACTGGAAAAAATTAAACAAATAAAAGAGAGAACACAGCATACCAAATTCTCACTACAGTAGGGTTTAGAACTTTTCAAGTGGCATTCTCTAAGTTTACAATGAGATAATATTTTAGAAATACTACTAATATTTAACTTTGGAAATTAGTCTAATTTTCCCCCAAGACTAATATGAATACATATGATTTGGTTTTAAGATGTACATGGCCATTTCTCATGTTTCAATATATTAAACTGTTGTGCCATATTGATCATATTTGATTATTCATTTTTTCACAGAAAAAGTTATTAAAGAGAGAGTGAGAGTGAGTCAAGTTTATTTTTTTAATAGAGAGAGAGAGAGAATATCAATTTTTTTTATTTATTTTTTTACCTGACCTTTGTTTCTCTGCCATTTAGTTGTGTATGTGCTGCTGTGGTTTGAAACTGGGTTCTTGCACATGCCAGGCAAGTGCTTTAACCTCTGAGCCACTGCTCCAGGCCAACTTATAGAAATTTTTGAATGCTCTTATGTGCCATAAGTTGTGACAATGCAGAAAGGATTTTTGTTTTTAAAAGTCACCTTAGGGACCTAGATTGGTAGCTCAATGGTAAGAGTGCTTGCCTGGCTTGCATGAGGACCAGGGTTCGAACCCCAGCACCACAAATACAGTGAAGTGACGGAGAAACAAAGGCCAGATGAAAAACTAAAAAAAAAATTTACTGTCTCTCTCTCTCCCTCTCTGTTAAAAAAAAAAAAAGTCATCTTAGTCTTTATTTTCTTTCCCAATATTATCTTGACTAAGCCACTTTAGTCTCTTCAATGTGGGCCCAAAAGTTCTCACATCATTTCTTTGATCAACTACACATCTACGAAAATGTCTCTCAAAACTAACTTTATGATGTAGGCCAACCTTTCTTCTATAGTCTAGCTTCAGATTCGTGGCTGTCAAAACATCATCTCTGTTTGATCACTTTAATTATTCACTTCAATTTATCCTATCTTAAAACATCCTGATTTTCCAAATGAGTTTGTTCCCTATCTTTTCTCCACCAAACTGATATTCTCAAAGTCTCAAGAGATCAGCTAACCTCTGCATTTTCTTCCTTAAAATAATACATGAGTTGCCAGGTATGGTGAATTTAGTTTATGCAATGTATCCATTGCTTATTTTTATTTATACCACTCCTGGAATCCATTGGCTTGAGAGATGATTAAAATAATAAATTAATTAATTTATGATAGAAGAAAATTGATTGCATGAATATCAAGTTTCTTTTCTCTATTAATGGTTGTCAAGCACCAATTATAGTATATGCCAATTTTTATTTAAGAAAATACAGAAATGGGAGTAATGGGGTTTAGTGGAATTTCTCTGGAAGAAATACTTGGACCATTAACTGATAAAAACGAATAATTTTTACAGATGAACTTGGTTGAAGTTGAATGCTAAACCAAAAGGGAGTTTATATGGTTTTCAGACCTACTGAGGGTTCTTTGGACCATTCATATATGTAATATGATGTTGTTGGCTGATGAGTTTTCATCAATCCCATTAAATCTGCGAGAGCTAGATTGTTTTTTCTCTTTATACCTACTTACCTCAAGTAAAAATACATAGTAGCTTGATCATTAACATGCAGTCCAATAAATCATACTGGAGTCTATTACAAAGTTAGCAATCAAATCATAAACACTTATTTAAGTCTAAAAGATCTGTAAAAGCACCATTTTTTTCAACAAGCATTCTGCAATGTCATCAAGATGTAAGATAATATGTGAATCATTGATTGCATACAAAACAGATTTTGAATGCCAGGAATTTAAAATAGATTGGAATGAGATCAAATAACCATACAGTTGTACCATAATACACTTCTATATGTATAAAAACAGAGTAGGGGTTCCTAACACAGATTCATATTTTAGATGGAAGGAGAAGGATCACGTGTTTAATGCCAAGAAGGTGAGCAGAGAACAGCTTTCAAAGAACTACAGAAACTGCCCACTGTAACTACTCTCCGCGTGCTTGTAATGTGTGTGGTGGATGAAGCTGTGGCAGAAGGCGCAGGTCAAATGGTGAAGGGTCTCTTATGTTATACCAATGAATTTGCAGCTACTAAGAACTTTCAAAGCAGAGAAAACTTTCTGAACGTTTTGAGCCACATTCACTATTAATATTTACATATCTTTTTGTAGGTAAAGAGTCTTTCAATTAAAATGGCTTCTAGAGGGGCTGGAGTGGTGGCTCAGCAGTTTTGGTGCTTGCCTGGAATGTGCGGGGATGTGGGTTCGAACCCCAGCACCACGTACACAATGAAGTGTCAGAGCAATGAAAGCCACATGGAAACGAAATAAAATTGATTCCCTCTTTCTGTCTCATTGTCCCTCTCAAACAAAACAGTGGCTTCTAGAATTACATTTTTTGTTATTCTTTGTAGTGATGTGGATCTAACTGAAGGCTTTG
Source organism: Aplodontia rufa (assembly GCA_004027875.1). NCBI lineage: Eukaryota > Metazoa > Chordata > Mammalia > Rodentia > Aplodontiidae > Aplodontia > Aplodontia rufa. The sequence continues at coordinate 35,778 of PVKS010006449.1, forward strand.
TGCGTGTTAGATACATACTCTGCCACTGATGTCAAGCCCAGTCCTTATTTTATTTTTTAGAGGGTGGGACAGTGAAAGAGAGAGAGAGAGAGAAGAATCAATTTATTTAGTTTTTCATGTGGCTTTTATTGCTCCAACACTTCATTGTGTATATGGTGCTGGAGTTCAAACCTGCATCCTTGCATGTGCCAGGCAAACACCATAACCGCAGAACCACCGCTCCAGTCCCAAGCCCAGTCTTTATTAATGTTGTTTTTGATGAGTTGTATTTGTTGAAGAAATTATATATAAATGTATTCACTTTGTCTCAACTTAATGAAATTGTATTAATCATAACATACACTTGAATAAAAGTTTCTAATTTATATCCTTCTAAATAAACTATTTAAATTAATATTTAAAAGGAAATTGGTAGGGTATATACTTTAATCTCATTTCTAAGATGTAAAAATTGATGTACTTTACCTAACGATGATTATCACAAAGGTAACATCTATTAAACACAAATTGTGCATCCTGGACAGTTTTTAAGGGAGTCCACTGCATTTAAAACTGCTCTGATGGCCAGGCACACTGATATACTCCTGCTCTCAGAGACTTGGGCAACGGAGGCGGGAAGATCAAGTTCAAACATAGCATCAGCAACTTAGTGAGGCCTACGCAACTTAACAAGGCCCTGTCTCAAAATAAAATTGAAGGGATGGAGATGTAGATTACTGGTTAAGCATCCCCGGGTTCAATTCATAGTACCAAAAAATTTTTAAAAATTTACAAAGAAAAAATGAAAAAATTCTCTAACAGTTTTTTAAAAATAATTTGAAGTATTAAAGTGAGAATCTGAATTTATTTCTACCATAGCACAAAAGTATTGATCTAGTTAATTATCATATCTACTTATTCAGAGGGTTTTAAATGACCATGAATTGAATATTTTTAAACTTTGATGGTGCTTGACTGTATTTTTATCCTATGAAATGTGAATACCACTTTCCACAATAGCTATAGAAGAATTTAAAGTAATATTCTATAGTCTTTGTACATTAAATGTTTCATTTTCTTATGTTATTTACTGTTAAATTAAAAATTATTTAGATATTAAAAAGTCTTTTATATTGCATATATGCACAGAATACCTTTTATATATCTCATTCAGAGTTATATATGCATGTACATGCATGCAAGTATGATTCTCAAATTTTAAACATTATAGATACTCCTATTCATTTGAATTCAATTTCTTATTAAAAATTTCAATTCTATCACATTTATTGCTTTCTTAACTGTCTTTGAGAATAACATTATTGATTTTAATGAGGGAGATTTCTTTCCTAATGACTAATTGATTTCAACAAATGTATTTTGGATTGTAATTTATTTTTAATTTTATGCCTTCATGCTACTGTTAATTGCTACTTTTGGAGTTTTATATGACATCTATTATGGAATCTCACTTATTTTTTTATTTTTGAAGAGTATATATGATGTGGACCACTCAAGAATCTATTCTTGGGTTTCCAAATCAATTAAGGTTTATTTTATTTTATTTTATTTTATTGTTTTTGAGAGAGAGAGACAGAATCAATTTTATTTATTTTTCTTTTGTTTTTTGTTTTTCGACATTTAATTGTATATCTGGGGCTGAGGTTCCAATCAGGATCCTTGCACTTACCAGGTAAGCACTGTATTGCTGAGCCACCATTCCTCCGCTTCACATGAGGCTTTTGGCTGGAATGTGACTAAACATCTAATTTAGAGAATCACTTCATAACTGTTATTTCTCCCATTGTTTCTGTTTGGATGTTTTCCTTCCGCAACTTGGTACACTTGCAAATCTCAAGTTACCATTTGCTTTATCAACAATTGCCAGTGAGAGAATTGAGGCAGCAGTTCTCTGCATGTGACATATAATGCAAATTTTTATTACTTAGTTAAACGTATACTTCAGTCTGGTAAAGATTTCAATACTATTGATGTTTTTCTAATTGCATGTATCAGTGACCTCATACATCCTATTGACTCTAAGGAGTAGTAAGTTGAAAATAATCCAATGTCTATAACTCAGCAATGAATAATAATATATAATGTATTGGACATATATACTATATTTCAGACTATAAAATATTCTATCACATTAGTCATACTCCAAGCAATTCTCTAACCTGTTAAGAAGAAAATTAAATAACATGAATGATTGAATAAAGTAATATCAAAACAGAGTTTACTGATATTGATCAATAAAAATTAACACAAAATGCCTAGTAATTTTTACAGTAATAATTGGTACATGAGTAATTAAGTATTTGAAATTAAAGAAACATGATTATCAATCTATGCAACATGGTTTGCAAAGACAGGTTTAAAGTGTCAAGATTATTCATGTTAACAAAGATGACACTGAATTTAATGAAAATAAGCCTACTGATAATAGAAGATTTTTTACAACAATATAAAGGAAAATAAATAATGTTCTCTAGCATCAATGAAGAGCAATTTCAATAGAAAAGGTATAGGTAGCTTTTGAAACTATTATAGCCTATGTATTTTATCAATATATTTGAGTGGAAAGGTACAAGAAACAAAAAAATTCAATGAATAAATCTGTATGAAAGTTCTAGTGAATTCGGCTTATAGCCAGCTTCTGAAGTGAATTTTCTCTTTCCACAAAACAACAAACTCACAGTTATATAACAATTTTGGGTTCTTAAAACATGTTAATAAAAAAGGATAGTCAGACAAGAATTCTTTATTCAATAAGATTCACCTTCAAAGGTAAGGAGAAATTAAGAGTAGTCTTAGATAAATAAAATTGAAAGATTTTATGGGTAGCTGAACTGTCCTATAAGGACCAGTCTTGTTTATCTTTTCAAAGAACTGTTTATCCCACAAATCCTTTCTATTTTTTTTATTCTCAAGATCATTGATTTGAGTTATGATTTTAATTGTTTCCTTTACTCTGCTGGTTTTGAATTGGCTTCCTCTTGTTAAGGGCCTTGAAGTGCATGATTAGGTTATCTGGGATCTTTCTGATTTTCTTTGTAGGCACTCAGAGCTATAAACGTTCCTCTTTGAACTGCCTTCATTGTGTCCTAGAGGTTCTGATAAGTTGTATCACTATTGTCATTTGAGTCTAAGAATTTTTAAATTTGTCCCTTAATTTCTTCTATCCCCATTCATCATTCAAAAGAGCAATATTCAAACTCCATGTGTTTATATAGTTTCAGTAGGGTTTTGTCATGATGCTTTCTAATTTTATTCCATTATGATCTGATAATATACAAGGGATTATGTCAATTTTTTTATTTTCTAAGCATTGCTATGTGGCATAAACTATGGTCTATTTTGGAGAAGGTTCCATGAGCAGTCAACTTTTTCATTGTTGTGACTAAAGGATCTGAGAAGAACTTCATTCCTAGAGGCTCAAGGTGAGGCTGAACATCTTGGATGAAGAGTGTGGCAGAGGGATGCTGGTCAATGCATAGATCCAGGAAGCAGAGGGAGGGACTCCATGCCAGATACAAAATGTGTACTCCAAAGCATGCCCCAAAAGGACCCACCTCCTTCAGCCACACCCTACCAGCCTACAGTTACCTCTAAATTAATCCCTATGAGATTAATTCACTGATTTGGTTAAGACTCTCATAACCCAATCATTTCGCCTCTCAGAAATTTTTCATTGCCCCACGTTTTGAGCTTTTGGGGGACACATTTCAACCAAACCATAAAAGGGTCACCTTATTTTTCTCTCATATGTAGAGGAAAAAGGCAAAGAAAGTTTGGGTGAAAATTCTTAAAATCAAAAAGTGATCACAAGTTATTCACAAGCCCTTTTCTCAGTGCTCATGTATTCTTCCAGTTCCTCAATGGATTCCGTACGGAATACAGACCCAACCTATGGCCTCATTTGTTGTTAATCATCTCCCAAAGACCCTGTTTGCAAATACATGGGAGGTTGGGGCTTCAACACATGGATTCTAGGGAGGCAAGATTCAGTCCATAACAGGAAGCAAGAGAGCATGGGAGGGATATTCTTACCTGAAAAAAGTTTAATGTATTGTAAGGTTAACTTGATTAACTCTTTTGTTTTTCCTCTGTGTTTGTGTGATACATATATTTTTATAAAATAGATATAAATAAAAGTATTTTGCTTATTTCATATATATTAAAGATTTATTCATATCCATATTACAAGGCTCTCTATGCATTGATGCACAGTCAAAATAAACAAAGGGCATGCAACTATTCTAGTTTCTTAGCCATTTAAAATCTTTTTTCATTACATTTTAATTTGTTAAAACATCAAATTTGAGAATTGATTGTCCAGGATTCTACTTCTTAATCACTCTTATTGTGTCATGATGAAAATATCATATGACATTTTTAGATTGTGTTTGTGTTTACTGTGACTGTTCTTAAAATTTCTCTATCAATGTTTCTTCAAACATTGAGAACTCACAGAAAGCCAAAGAATATCATTGCAGATTTTCTTGATGAAAAAACAAGGAATAATAAATTAAGAAATTCTATAGGTTTTTATTTTTTAAGAGAGAAGGACAGTGAGAGAGAGAGAGAGAAAGAGAGAAACAATTTTTATTTAGTTTTTCTTTTGTCTTTTGTTGCTCTGAGACTTCATTGGGTGCGTGGTGCTGGGGTTTGAATTAGCATTCTTCCGCATGTTGGGCAAGAGCCACAACCGCGGAGCCACTGCTCCAGCCCCATATAGATTTTTATTTTTAAAGGTAGTTTGTTTTATAAGTAAAATGTATCCATTTATAATGTAATTATAGAATGTGAAAAAGAAGACAAAATCACAAAATTAAGTTTTATAAATAATTATATAAACTATAATTTAAATTACTACACATGACTTCCAAAAAACCTCTGGTCAGAATATTTTTCTTAAGATCTTTAGTGATGTCATATCATCCTTCTGCTCTCCTTGTCTTTCTGTAGGGTATACTGTATAATATTAATTTATTATTTTTGTTTGTAATACATCCTCTCCTTGTCAGACAGCAGACTATACTTTTAATTTTTTAAAAATAATAAAAAATGGCATTATGTACTATGTACAAAATTATATTTAAAAGTACATTTATATTGTAAAATAACTAAACCTAGCCAATTAACAGATTAATTACCTAATAGTATATTATTATTGTACTAAAAACACTTTACATTCACTTTCTTGTCATTTTTCCATAATACAAAATAATTTAATTATAGCAAATATATAATGATGACTTGTTCCTGCTAAATGAAATGTGTAACCTTTGACCAGTATCTTTCCAACCTTAAACCACCCTACCTCCCCCAAAACACCTTAGCCCCTGAAAAGTACCATTCAACTCTCCACCTCTAGGACATCAACAAGTTTTAGATTCTACACATGAGTGATGTCAGGTATTCACTGAGTCTCTGAATTCAGATCCCTTACCCAGTTTTCAAACAGTTTATTTATTTATTTATTTTTTTGCTCTTGAGTTGTTCAGGTTTCTCATGTGTTTTGGATATTAACCCCCTCTCAGATGTGTAATTTGAAAGTATTTCTCCAATTCTGTAGGTTGTCTTTTCTCTCTGTTTCCCTAAAGGTGCAGAAGACTCCCTCATAATCTGTTAATTTCTCATTGAGAACCTACAAACCACTGAGAATGTCTATGTATCCTCTAAGCTGATGTGTCTCTAAAAAGAACCTCTTAGGAATATAATTCACACAGGGGATGGAGTTTTAAGCTGTAGTAAGAATGACTTAAGGAGTAATGTAGTTTGTTGAGAAAATAGGAAGGGGTAGGAAACAGAACCTGGAGAGCTTTTCTGAGCTCCTGGGGAAGCCTAGGCCTCACTAGAAAGATCTGAAGTTGGTAAGAGCACCGAATAGGAATAAGACAGGAAATACCCTAAGTGTTCTTGCTTTTGTTTAACATAGAGATTATTATTTGTCGAAGAATAATCAGTTCCACAAAATTATTTTGTAAAAAAATTTCACAGGAGTTATATTTTCATAAAAATTCATTGAGCTTTTAATAACACAAACCTCATGTTTTCAAACAGTAAGATCTGCTGGTTTAATTATGATAATTTTGTTTGCTTCTTGGGTGAAGCAAACACTTCGCATTCACATTCAGCATATCAATACTTTCATTTCCTAATTTATAAATGTTGCTGCTTTTATGCACATAACTGTGGCCACAGTCTTCTTTGCCTCTCTTCTGGGTAAGGGTCTCTAAATTAAAGCTTTCTATTTGTGCAACTTTTTAGAGTACGTTCATATCCTGCATTTTCCATTTCTTGCTTTTTTCCCATTTGCATGTGAAATACAGTGGTATTACTTGTATCTGGCTTTTTATTTCATGAACCGGTTCAGGGAGGCCATTTGTTTTCTTACTGACAATGCAGCTTGGCATTGATGGCTTCTCATCAATAGGTCAGATTTCTTGGAGAAGGTTAATTAGAGAAAAGAAGCAGTGACGATGGTCTTTGGAAGGAAGTTAATTTTTCAAATAAAGTTTAAAAAATTATATTTCATTTCTGAACAATGGTGCCTTTTTGACTAAATCACAGTAAATCGGATAATATGAAATCTGGGTTTTGTATTTCATGCTTTTTATCAAAGATAAAAAGTTCTTAAGAATAGGCATAAGAGATTTAGCAAAGGATGACAGAATTTAAACATGGAAGTGCTTTATACAAAACCATATTATAAACTCTTCTTAAAAATAAGAACTTAAACTATATAATCATGTAAGTATTGTTGATATGCTTAGTGGATAGCTCTTGTATGCAATTTAGCTTAGGCTTTATTTTGGGAAGATTTTTGTCCTTCTAGACACTTATTAAAAGAGAAACATGAAAAATGATGCAGGACCGAAACATAAAGGTAGCAACTTCACAAAGAAGGATGAATCATTGCACATTCAACAATGGATCTCATCAAAATTGTTCTTAGCATCACATACTTTACATTCAATGGTCAATCTATGAACAAACTAGTGACTGAGCTATGGGTTCCCAATCTCATTTATCACAGCAGAACTATATCTTTCACATTTCAAGAAAATTACAGAAAATAAAACTGCAATAAAACCAAAAAGCTGGAAACAGAGATGACACCCATGACAACATTAAAAAAAGGATACTGAAGATGTGCAGCCATCCGCACAACTTACAATTAATGCAGCACAAGATCGATGTCTGACTTTTTCTGGTGCAATATCTGACTGAACCTAAAACAGGACCCCGTGCAAAAGCACCAAGTACACATGAACAAATGCACATATTGAAATAGGTCCTATTAATTTTAACTAAAATATGTCATCATATGTGTATGCGTGTACCTATATGAGTATGCATGTCTCCATGTAATGCCCAATGGGCTCAAAGTTAAAATCATTCGAGATTTATAAATATGTAACATTTGTTAATCTGAGCCACTGCTGAAACGAGTCTATGATTTTGTTCTGAGATAATACAATGCAGTTCTCCCAAAGTGTGTATTCTTGGCTGTATGCACTTATCTGGATACTTATATTAGGCAGACTTGTACCAAGGCAGCTATTAAAACTAAAATATTCAGATTATATTTTTGTGTGTGGTATAGATAAGGGAAGAAAATTGATAGATAAAATCTGGGTAAACAAGGAAGTATATCATTAAAACTCTGCTTTAATCATATAGAAATATTCTAGTAATATTCTACAAACTAAATTATTATGTCCTCCTTCTAGTGTTTTCAAAAGGTGAATATTATACTTCAAAAACATGAGAGGAAAAATTTTAGTATGATCATTCATAATTTACCTTTTATTTTTTCAACTAGTATTTGTGCATAGGGGTATAGTTTTTAATACTATTACACATATTGCCAAGGTGTGTTGACTGTTTTTCAGATCAGGATCATTGCCAAACTTTATCAACTTGCTCGTATCTGACACAGCTCACAATGAGCAGGTTGCAAAAGGATTCCAACATTTATTTTGTAGTCAACAATTTGTTTTAGAACAGTGGGTATGTGATCATAACTAAGTGGATATGTTCACACTACTGATAATTTTTTCCTTTGAGTGACTTTTGAAAGCCTAACTAAATTTGCACTACAGACCTAAATGTGTGCAGAGAGAGATCAAAATTTAATATGTATGTAAGATGCACTTGAAGACACATTACTGAAAAAGTTAGTTAAAAATACAAACTTTTATGGGATTTACTTTTACCTTGAACATTAGAGAATATTGCATTTATTTACACTGATGTCCCTTTGAGTTTTTTCTTTTCTTTCTTTCTTTTTATTCTTTTATTTATTTATTTATTTTACTTTTCTGGTTTTTATTGATTGGGTGGAAATTGTTTAGTACTTTAGAGGTAAAAATATACATTTTTTATCCCCTCCTTTCCCTCCACTTTTTCCTTACCATTCTTTCTCCGCTTTCCCCTGCCCTTTCCTCTACTCTACTATACTTCCTTTAGCTAATATTTTAATTTGTGTTTGACTACACCAGGTGGTGGGAGGAGGTGAAGGCATGGGAAGTGCTGGGGAGGGATATTGGTAAAATTATATCCTTAAATTGTGCTTGTATGAATATGTAACAACAAATCCCGTTATTATGTACAACTATAATGCACTAAGAAAACTATGGAAAAAGTTTTAAAAATTTAAAAAAGAACTTATAGAAATCATTTATAATTGAAAGAACACATATAGAAAAGAAGGAAAATTGGAATGTAGGCTAACAATAAAATATCAATTGTTTTCATATTTTAACTTCTTGGAAGATAGAAAAATTATTGATTTTTTTCATAAATACACTTCAATTTGAAGTCCAGGTTCACGTATTAAAATGGACTTTTGTAAATCAGTTTGCATATTTTTGAGTTTTATTTACCACAATACTGCCTTCCAATGATTCACTAAGAATAAGGGTCATACTCTTCCAGAGGGACTCACCTCCGTCACCCCTGAGATCTTCCTCTGCTACATCTGCTACCTTTCATCATATTTGGTTGAAAATCTGTGTCACAGAGAATCATATTTACTCATAGCCTGCACTTAGGTGGGGAAAGTTTGCAAAAGTCTGGACAGGCATCCTGACTCATTATTATTTCAATAGATTTCCGGCTATCAAACCAGGATAAAGTGTTACCTTGGTAAGACCTTTAACATGTCATTAGGCATAGGAGAGCAGTGCCAAATCTGCCCTCTTACTCTCAAACCTAGGACTCTTTTAGATGGGATTTAAAACTTGTACACTCAAATGTTTCCATCCTCTCCTGCTGAGTCAATAATCAGAACTCCTTTCTTTTCATTATCTATCAGTCATAGTCCAGTCAGAATATGGAAAGCACAGGGATGGTTAGAACAGGGAGCGTTTAATACAATGAATTGTTAACAAGAATGGGAATTACCTAAAAGGAATAGAGAGAACTCTGAAGACCTCCCTGGGGCTGAGGAAGAAATACCCAAGGAAGAACCAACCTGGAATAGGAGCCCCTCCCAAACCTAGTATTCAGACTATGTTGGGCAAAGTGAAACACTTCCTTGGACTGTAACTGGAGAAAAGCTACGTGGCTGGGATCTGCAAGTAGGAAACACTTTTACTGCAAGACTGAGTCTGACATACGAAAAACTGGGGTTCTTGCCAGTCTTCCCAGGAATATGTTTGAGAGTACAGCTGAAACTTGATGGCAAAGGATCCCACAGACTGAGATCCACTGCTGACAGCCACCAGGGACGAGCACGAAGAAAACCAAAGCATCCCCGAACCAGAAGCCAGAATTTGTTTTCATGTCTTTTAGCTACTAGAGAGAAATATTTAAAAGATGCAGCTCCATCATTGCAAAACAGTCAGTGAAGCATGAATTTGAACCGAGAGGCAATAAATTGACATCTCATATATTTGGTTGAGTTTTGTTCATGACTGGCTCTCCCCACCTCTTCCCACCCCTGAAAATTCTTAGATTCCCTTCTTTTCTATCAACTAGTACAGTGCTTTCTGCAAAATGGGATATTATTAGGTATTTATTATTAAAGTATAATTCTGTAACCAACATAGTGCTATTGACATAATAGTTAAAGGCTCAGACCTTGGAGCCAGACTCTGAACACATATATCCTATCTCTGCCATATTCTAGTTCTAGGACTGTGGAAAAATATGTAAGCTATTTATGTCAGTTTCCTCATCTGTAATTTGAGAAAAATAATTCTACCCATTTTATAGTCTCGTTGTATGGGTTAAATGAGAAACATTAGATGAAGGCATGCATAATAATGTGTACCTACTACTAGTGTATTATTATTTTTTCTTATTCCTTCTTTATTTTTCCCAAAATCCAATATAATTTCTTATGCATGTGTAGTACTTAATGAACTGCTGAATAAGAGTGAATTAAGGCCCATAGATGCTTATCCCCCTCTCTTTTTTTTTTTGAATCGCAGATTTAAGGAATGAATAAGAATAAAGGAATTATTCCGCCTTTGGAAAACCCAATTCATTCTACTTTAACTGCTTTGCACTTTGTCTTCATTCTTCAGTACATTAACTCTCAAATAGTTTTGTGAAAAACCCAATAGCCTCACTGGTTTTATTTGGAATGTAAGGCTTTGTCTACCCAGAGTTCACACATACCAACCAGGAAAGAGAATACTAGTCACTTGTCCTTATCCTTTTTACAGACCAATGGTAATTATGAAATAAATGATTTCCAGAATATCCTAAACTATGTAGTTAGTGTCAGATTTCCTGTAGTACAAAAATGGTACAATATATTATTTTTAATATAAGGAATCACATCCTGGTTGTACAGGGAATCACTTCCTGTTTGATTGTCCTCACGCTTAGTTTCCCCTTTCTCTGATGCTCTTTGTATGTGGCAATGTGAATTTGAAGCATTCTACTTTGAATCAAAAATATTTATTCAGTTGTGAATATTTTATTCTTTTTTTCCAGCAATAAAATCCATTTTTTTCTTTGGTGAAGAATGTAGACAAAAGCAATAAAATTAATTATTATTTTCCTTATTGCACAATAACATTTAAAGAAGTATAGGGAGCACTTATCTCTCATTTTGCATTTTATTCTCTATTCACTGATAAATCCTTTTGCTCTGATTTTTTCATATCTATTAAATAACTTTTATGCTATTGTTATCTATATTACCTTTTGCTTGCCATAGTTAACTTTTCCCCATAGTTAATGAGTTGACTAACGGATTACAAAAAAAGATACATCCAAGTCCTCACCCCAGAACTTGTTAATGCCATATTGTTTTTTAAAAAAGGTTTTTGCCAATGAAATTAATGGGTTTGAGATGAGATTATTTAGGGTAGACACAAAATTCAATGGTAGATGTCCTAAGCAGAGTGAGATTAGAGATACAGAAACACAAAGAAGAACATAAAAATAGAAACCGAAAGTGGAATGATGTGTCTATCAGCCACGGAGTAGAGAAACAAGGAGAACAGCAGGCAACACATTTTCCTCAGGGCCTGTCGAACAAACTAATACTGCCAGTGGTTTGATTTTGGACTGTTGGCCTCTAGACCTGTGAGAAAACAAATTTCTGTTATTTCAAGATACAAATTTGTATAATGTATTATGGCAGCCCTTATAAGCTAACGTATCATTCATCAAGAATTCCTTTATATTTGTAATAAGTTCACAGAATTTGGAGCCCTACTACCTAGATTTGATTTTTAATTTACCACTTACTAGATGTTTGATCTTCCAGTACTTTGTTTTTACTGTTTGAAAAATGAAGTTAGCAAATATATAGAACTATATAGAAATCATTTATAATTGAAAGAACTCATAGAAAAGAAGGAAAATTGGGAGTGTAGGCTAACAATAAAATATCAATTGTTTTCATATTTTTACTTCTTGGAAGGTAGAAAAATTATTAATTTTTTTTTTTTCATAAATACACTCCAATTTGAAGTCCAGGTTCATGTCTTAAAATGGACTTTTGTAAATCAGTTTGCATATTTTTGAGCTTTAATTACCACAATACTGCTTTCCAATGATTCACTAAGAATAAGGGTCCTACTCTTCCAGAGGGACTCACCTCTGTCACCCCTGAGATCTTCCTCTGCTATATCTGCTACCTTTCATTATCTTTGGTTGAAAATCTGTGTCACGGAGAATACTTTATATTTACCTTTTGAAAAACGAAGTTAGCAAATAAACATGAGATTATTTTGAAATCTAAATTACTGTTTAAGATTTATTTATGACTATGCTGTGTTTTTGTTTTAAAAATGGATGGTTAAAAAAACCATAAAATTGGGTTAAACTACTCTGTCTTCACTGGCTTCATGGTGAACTTCTAACACATTTTCTATCTCTCACTTACCTTACGTTTGAATGAAATTTAGCATCCATGTATAAAAATGCTCAATTCATAATGTCCAACTAGATTAATGTTCACAATGGAAGTACAATCAGCCATTCAGCCACTGACATTTTACTACTTCCCACTGAGGATACTACTGTTCTGATTCCTAATAGTATTGATTAATTTTACCTATTTTTCAAATTTTACATAAATGGAATCATACAGTATGTTCTATACGATTGTTCCTGTCCATGCTTTCTTGTTGCTCATCCTCACTGAAGTATATTCTTTGAAGCACACAATATACTACAGTTATATAAATACACTATTTTTTGTTGGTCACTTGATTTTTTCCAGTATCAGCTACAAATAATGACACTCTAAATATTTGTTTATATAGGCATTGGTAGACACACATTTAATTAGTTTTTTTAGGTGTATACTTGGAATTTTAGTGTCACTAACAAATACTATTTTGTCAAAGTGATTATAAAAATTCATACTTCACCAACAGGTTATGAATCTTTTCAACACTTGGTATCATCTACTACTTTTTTTAAGAGATGAATAGTGAGAGGGAAACAGAGAGAATCAGCTTTATTTAGTTTTTTCATGTGGCTTTTGTTGTTCCAACACTTTATTGTGCATGTGGTACTAAGGCTGGAACCTGCGACCTTCCACACGCCAGGCAAACGCTGCTACCTCTGAGCCACCTCTGAGCCACTGCTCCAGCCCCCATCTACTGCTTGTTTTAGCATCCACTTTTCATTCCAATGCAGATTAAATTTAAATTTACCTCTACTTAATGCATAATGAAATCCATATGCTCATTTATAACTTTCAAGTTTGTTTGTCACTTTCTTCTTCTCTTGGATTATGTGAAGTTTTTATTTTATTGCTTCATTGTCATTCATTATTTATTCTGCATAATTTTCAGATGAGAATGTTGCAGTATATCCTCTCCTAGACAATACTTTGTCTTTTAACTCTCCTACTGGTGTCTTTTGTTGAACAAATGTTCCCAATTTTACTGTAATCCAATTTATCATTTTTTCTCTTTGGAACAAGTACTCTGCATATTGTGAAAAATTTTTCGACTTTGTTGGATCTTAAAGATTTTTTTCTTGCTTTACTCTGAAAATGTAATGTTCTACAATTCACATTTAGATGTTAGATTTATCTAGAATACTTTTCATGCATGATTTAAGGTAAGACTCAAGATTCACTTTTTTATGAACAGACATGCAGCAGTTATTGAAAAAATCATTCTTTTAGTACTGTAGTCCAGTGTCTATCTAGATAAAATCAAGACATTGCATTTCCACAATTAGGAAATTTGAGAAGAAAATGATCATCTTTATTTTTTTCTGACAATCTCATTAGCATGATCAATTGCTGACACTGAACCTAAAAGGAAGGGTGGTTTAGTATATACTTGTTAGTATATTATTATCTTAAATTATTTATTTTTAAAAATAAACTTACACTTTTCTCCTCTGAAACCATATTTCTTATTCTATTTGATTAAGTTGATGCTTAGAACCATTCATATAAGCCTATAACTGGAAAAAGAATGTAATTCCTTCTTTAGCTACATTTATTGTTATCCCCCTGATATTTGTTAAATTAGAATTATCAAGCACTAATAATACTGTGTATTCACAGAGTTAGCAAATAGAAGGTACTTAAGAGATATTTTTTGAATGTGCAAAGGGAATATTTTAGTCAGCTTTTTCACTACTGTGACCAAAAAACCTGACAAGGACAAGTAGAGGAAGAAAAGCTTATTTGGGGCTCATGGTTTCAGAGGTCTCAGACCACAATGGCTGACTCCATTCCTTGGGACCTAAGGGAGGCAGAACATTACGGCGGAAGAGTACCACAGAGGAAAGCAGTTAAAGACTTGGCACCAGAAAGCAGAGAGAAACTGCTGTCACTACAGATAAAATACATTCCTCAAATACACACCCCAATGGACCCACATCCCATGGGTCTATTTCCTCCGGCCACACCTTACCTGCCTACAATTACCACTGAATTAATCCTTGCAAAGGGATCAATGCACTGATTGAGGTAAGGTTTTCATAATCTAATCAGTTCATCTCTAAACTTTCTTGCATTGTCTCACATATGAGCTTTGGGGGGACATATCATATCTGAACCTTAGCAGGGAAAAATACTTTCTTCAAAATTGTGTACTCATAATAAAAGACAAATACAATACCCCAAAATAAAAAAAAAATTAGATGAGAGAAATATTTCTTGATTTTCTAAGATATGCATTCTACATTATTTTATATTTCATTGTATATTATGCCCGCACATGGGGTCTACTCCATATATATTGTATATACAAATATGTATGTACATGGTCTTTTTACAGGTCTTACATATTGATGTACTGTAGGGATAAAAGAACTAAAAGGCAAACATCTCTGCAAATTAGGGACATATTTTAACATGTTTCTGTAGAATAATAAATTGTCACTTTTTCTGAAAGGTAACTCTAAATGCAGTGTGGTCACCCTGTGGGATGCTATGTCCCTGCAAAACTGTTAGCCTGTATCAGTCAGGGATGTATTGAAGCAACACATTGTGTTTCATAAATATGCACAATAATTGTAGGCCAATCACAAATTTAAAAAACAATGAAAAATTTGGTAGATACATTGCATCTCAACTCATTCATTCTTTCATTCATTCATTCATTCAAACACAGCATTAGGAATAGAAGGTATAAAAATGATAAATGATCCCAACCTAATTCCTGCTTTCATACATTTCTCTGCATGTTTCATTTAGGTTTCAGAGTGAGAGGTGAAAGGTAGGCCACTTCTGAGGTCAGAGATGCTAGCAATATACACATTTAGTTGGAATTTCCACCTTCAGGACAGAGATCCTTCTCTCAAACATAATTTCTTTCCTTTACTTCAAGTTGTGCTTATACTTATCTATGGTGGATGCATACAAACACTAATAAAGTACATCTAGAGGTCTTTTTATTCAGCTCGTTGAATATGCATTGCTAAAACTCAGGTACCATATAGAATAAAATATAATATACTTGATATATAGCCTTTCATACTCAAGGTATCCCAAAGCACTTTACAGAGCAATGACTTAGATAATGTAGTGCAGTGATTGTGTTGGCAAACTTGACTGTCATTACTAACTCAGCAATAGATCACAGTCTAGCCTTGAACAGTATAACCTGTTTGAATGAGAGAAGCAAAGTTATGTAAAATTGTAAGAATTATACCCTGATAGATTTTTAAAATGACTTCCTATACTGTTATTTTTTCTAAGAGTGATATTTTATTTAACAGACTATTTTATCAAGTTTTTTTAATAATATGTCCCAGACATTAATGCAATAATTTTCATTAGATTATATATTAAAATAAGAAAAAATGTAATAATTGTAAATGAGAATTTAGTTCAGGTTTTACCAATTTATGTCTATTTTCATAACATAATTTTCCTGTGTTTCATAAATAAATCTGGAGAGGTTTGTATCTCCTTTTGGGAAGTAAAGTGATATCTGAAAAAATATATGCTTTTCATAATTTATCTTATTGATATATGTGATACACAGTTCTAGAAAATCTTATTTGTTTTACTTTCAAACCTCGTACTATTCTTGTAAGATAGATATTATTGACTTCACCTTATAGGTAAAGAAACAGGTACAGAGAGATTAGGGAACACACACAAGGTCACATTCTTACCAGGAAGGAAAATAGGTTTTAAACCCAGCTTTGTCTTGCTCCAAAGGGTATGTTCCTTCCCCTGCATCAAGTGACCTATGAAGTATCAAGACAAGGAAGGTGTTGATTAGACTTTATTCAATTTCTATTGAGAAATTGAATATTGAGAGCAATGAAAATAGGTTTGGGCTAAGATTATACCTTAGTTATAAAACATAAATCATTAATGAACATGACGGTACAGTAACAAGTGAAGATATTTTAACCATTCAGGAATGATTTCGGATATGATCACTTGTGGTAGAAGAAAATCTCTCTAACTGGATGTTAACAGATATGAGGTGAGAGACAATGACTAACTGTTATCTTGTACAGAGTTATCTGACTTCTATAATATTTGATTATGAATAAATTTATAAGGTTACATACTTTTTCATTGCTTATTATTTATAAATTTCTAACTCATGATCTATGTTCTTACAAGTCTGAACTAAATATAGATACTGTTTTCAATAAACTTATAGACTATTTATGCACATATTTCAAAATGTTGACATCAATCAATAAGATGAAAGAATAAAGCAAAAAGTACTGAGACTATTAAGCACGAAAATCTTCTAGGGAGATCTGAAGGCAAATTAGTTGACAAAGTGTACAAATTAGGTACAATGTGTACCAAAGACATGGCTTATGCCTTCTCTCCCGAAAGTTATTCTTGTCTTGTCTTTCTTCTATTAAGAACATCATTATATATGTGAGTACTTATGTAAGGAGTCCACACTTCCCTTTGACTTCTCTTTTTCATCACATAGCCCATCTACTTTAGAATTCTGTCAATTCTAACTACAAAAAGAGTGTTGTTTTTTTCCCACCAGTTCAAGGGAATCATGCCTCAAAGCATAACTAAGGAAACAAGGACATGACAAAGTCAGTTGAAAGAGTCTGAGGTCACAGTTGACTTACTCTTCTTTTGGAAAATAATGGTTAGAAATAATTTTAAGAACAATTGAAGATGAGAACACAACTACCTAATGTTTAAAAGTGTAAAAAAGAAGCAGTATTTGACATAGCTAAACACCTACCAGACACAGCTGGAAGGCCAGGCCCCGCTACCAGATATTGATGTATTAGGTCTTGTATGCTACTGGACAGTGCACGTACAGGTTCCAGATGAAGCTACTACTGGTGCTGGTCCATGGGCCACAAACTGAAAGCCATTTGGATAAAAAAATATCCAATATTTTGATTCTCCTTCTTTTCATCATCAACTAATTTTCACAGCTGCTCTTGTTATATTGTTAAACATTTCTTATGTGGCTTTTACATTTTGCTCATTTTCTAAGTATTTCCAAATTTTAGTTTTCAAATAAACTATTTAAAATTGCATTATATTTCTTAAATGAATTACCACTTCTAAAGAGAGGCTTTCTGGGTATATGAAACACTGCTAAAGATCCAAACTTTCCAATATAATATCTCAGCTATAGGTGAATAAGTACATTTAGATGAATCATGGCAAAACTTGAACTTAAAAAATATACTGAATGAAAAAAAATCAGAAAAAAGTATATGTTCTATGATTCCATTTATATTACATTAAAATGTAGACACAGTGAAATGTTTGTGATGAAAGAGGAGGATAATGGTTTCCCATGGGGTGGTGGTAGATCATGGCTGGAGGGAATCCCCAGGATAATTATGGGGGGAAATGGAAATATTCTATTGATTGAATTCTGTAAAAATTCATCAAATTATGCATTAAATTTCTGTATTTTTCTTTGTGTTTTTAATAATTTAATAAAACTGTTTATTAATGAATCTGAAAGCATTGTTTCATACATGTTGTTGAATATGTATGTTTATTGTAATCAAGTCTTTTAAATTTCCTTATAAAAATTTCTCCATTTGCAAAGTGATTTGAAGTAGGTACTATGACATAATCATTTCTTATAGCTGTTATTTGGGCAGATGGTTCTTATAAGATAAAAAATTACTGTTGTCTTTCTCCATTTTCAATAGAATTTACCGTGGAATGCTTAACATTGTCATCTGGACAAATCTTAAAAATGAATCACAAATGTGTATATGAAAAAACAATAGATCATTTTATTTAAAGAATCAAATTTTATGTTACTCCTGCAAGTAAATTAGACAAATAGAGTGAAAATGGAAGAAATTATTTTTTCTGAGTTAAAAAATTATTTTATAGCTTTATGAATTGAGAATTTATTGTGTTTATATTATTTATATATTATTTTAAATTCATCCCTTTGCTGCTCTTATTTATAATCTATTCCATGAGCATTGTGTCATAGTTAGCTGAATTATAAAGAGGTGAAATAATTGGTTATTCATTCAGTGATACTACTGGATTAAAAACAAGACAGGTTGGTAATGATCCAGCCAAAGTGAATAAAAAGAGAATAGGTAGGCACATATGGTACAACATCTGCTTTCAAACTTAGAAAATATCTTCTCTAATCCCTAAAGCTTTCTTGGCTTTTTTTCTTAATTCTCTTTCTTTGCATAAAGCACTGTGAAAACACATCTTGACTATTTTTTACATTTAATATAATTTTTCCAAATATTAAATCACTACAATTTCCATTTCACAGTTTCTGATCCTATCACAAAAGCTTCTGAAGACCGAAGCAAATAGATTTAGAATAGTTAAACATAATACTGAATCTGAATCTCAAAGAGAAACTTTCTCTTCTTTAAGTGGATTCAGTCTGTTTCATTCTTTATCTTTTATGACTGAAGGGAGTTTTTGTCTTTTCAAAGTCTGTCCATGCATTGTAGGAATGTTATACAAGCAAGCATATTATACAGTTTACTTGTAGTGTTGCTCACCTTCACTGAAAATAGTTGACTGCACCCGGGCATAATTATGAATGAAATGGTGCTTTGAAAATATTCTTTAATCTTTTCTTTCCTTTCCACAATGATTTTAATTTCCTGCCCACTTGAAAGGCTCAGTAGGACAAATTAGTTTTAAACTGCATTTTTTGATTCCTGATAATTCAGAATCTCTGAAACTCAGAAAATTATGTTGGTCTAGAAAAAGCTTTTTTTTCCCATTTATACAATGAATAAAATAGGTCCCATTTTGAAGGAATCATTCCATGGCATAAATACTTTCTTACAATTTCTAAACCATCTGTCAATGATATTTATTTATATGGTGCACCAGCACCAACACGTGATTTTTCACAGAGAGTTTAACGCGTTCCTGCATAGTTATTCTCCTTCTTACTGGGCATCTTCCATACCAGGAGTTCTCCTGACATCTACCTCACTGACCTTCACAACTGTCCTCTTGGCAATCAATCCCCTTAACAGACTAGAGATTGAAGCTTAGAGCTGGTAAGCCAGTGGCTCTGCTGTCTCAGAGCCAGTAAAAGTGGAGGTTGACTTTTCATTCTATTTAAGATTCCATACCATATGTACCCCAGATTCTGTGTTAATGTATCTATTTCATAATTTTTACAAAGTTTATGTCTTTTCTTCTGTTTGAATTAAAGAAGGGCTAATATATCAATTGCTAAATCCATATGGAGTGGAGCATAGAGCACTTATCTTTAGAATGAATGTAACAGTTCTGATCCCAGTAACAGTTCTTGGAAAATATCACACATTAAAAAGCTCAGGAAAACATCATATATGAGAGTCATGAAATTTCTTTTGGGAGATTTAAAATATTGTGATGGATTCGTCTTACTTCAAATGATTAAGATGCATTTGGAAGATGCACTAATTCTTTTAAATCCTTGGTTTTACCTTTAGAAAATCATCTCCTTAGTATTCTAAATACAGATGATATTTGGGAAGAAGTCATTTACATTTTCTTGTCTGTTTAAAACAGAACAAAAACAATGCTTTAGTCTACTTCAGTGATATCCTTAACTGTTTGTATAGTTTTGCCTTCTTTCATATCATGGCCTCACTATAGAGATAATATATTCATAAAAGTGCATTTCTAACATCTTTATGTTGAGTTAGCATTTAAACTTATGAATAGTTTTTATTTCTTTTCTACTGATCATCAGTCATTTCTTGCTGCTTTTATGCTTTAAAGGTGGCTTCTTTTTACTTGTTCATCTAATTTGTTCATTGTGACCATGAGTTAAACTCAACAAGTGACCTTAGAATTACTTACCGGGTATTCATGTTATTATTATTAAAAACCATTGTATATTGTCAGCATCTACTTCAATATCATCCTTGGATTATTCTAATCTAAAGTATTGTCTTTAGACACAGATCTTCACTAAAAGTGTAGGCACCCAGCATTGGAATAATGGGGAAAGGAGGAGTCTATTCAAAGAGAAATACAATGTAAGAGAATTTGGTATTATAGCACCAGGTGATATAACGCTATTGTACTGTATTCCATACTCACAAAAAAATCAATGACTCCTCAAGTGCATTTACTAAAGAGAAAACAGAATGAAAAAGAGACAGGAGAAGGATAGAAATAATCAGCTCTATTCTCCTGAGACAGGAGTCCCGCTAAGCAGACTCTTTAGGGAGAGAGAATATCATTTCCCTGTCTGACCAGGACTAAAGCTGCTGCACACCAGAAACCTATGGCTTTCTTAGGAACTGCCACTTTTGAGGTAGGGAAGATTTAAAGGTCTTATCCAATAGCAAGGAACACTATATAACATAAGCATCACTTTTATGTAGCAGCAACTCCATAGGATTTTCTTCCTACCTGACCATAGTTTTGCAAGTGATCACTGCATCCCTATGCAAAAAAAAGATTCAGTAATATAAAGAAAAAGGGTGGAGGCTCTGAGTCTTTCTTTTGCTTGAAGTGACTCTTCTCAAGCACTTTGTTTCTGAGAGAAATTAAACCAATTTCTTCCCCAGTGGGAATAAAATTGCTTGTAAACCATCATCAAACATTATTCAACATCACAATGTGTGTGTGTGTGTGTGTGTGTGAGAGAGAGAGAGAGAGAGAGAGATGCTAGTTAGTTGAATTGAGGATGAAATCCATTATAGAAAGTTAACATTCCTCCTGTCTAAATAGGTGATTCACAGTTCGCCTTTTTAATTAGGCTCAGAAATTGCATTACTTGAGCACAGTAGGGCCCAAAGACCACAAAGTGGCTTAACCAATCTCTTCTCCTGAAAATGATCAATCTTGCTACTAAATATGAAATTATTTTTCTAAATCTTAAGAAGCCTAAATTTGATTTTTACTTGACTATGCATTTTACCTAATTATTTAAATATGAATTTATTACTTATATAAATGTACCTGATTGGCACTTAAATTTGCCTTTCCTGGTGTAGTAATGTACTTTTACATTACTTGTCAGACCCTTAGATCTTCATCAAGTATACAGATAACATGGGTCTACTTCTGTGGGTCTACTTCTATGAAGGGGTGTTGCAGGTAGGATGGATCCATCATCAGTGCCCAGCTTTACAGCTCTGGTAAGTGCAGCTTTAAAGTTCTGATTTGCTTGTCTTTCAGAACTCAATTCTCAGTTCTTGGTATATTATAGGATTAGAATCATTTATTTTTCTCTCAGCATGTTGATGTGTACTCAGAAAAATCTTCAGAACTGGCTCTACCCATTTAATAGGCTGCTGAGATTGCTTACAAGTTTTAAATGTAGGTTACCATACTTTAACACATGTTCCTTATCTTTAAAATGAAGATCAAAATGAAAGAAAAGTATAACCAAATTGGAAAAACACAAGCCATTACTATTCATGTCTCTGTTAGCTTCTTATATCTTATTTAGCCACCGAATCTCAAATTTCTATGCCTTTTTCCTTCCATCCAGTCAAGTATGTTACATTCTCCAGTGCTTGCTTCCTTCCTCCCTGACCCTTAGTAATGTCTATCAGAGTTGTCTCAGGATTGAGTCCTTTCGTATGTAAATATCTTAGCCAATGACTCTCCTTTTTCTACTTAAATATTTACGTAAAGTCTCTTCAGTTTGTATGTATACTGATGTTCTTAGAGGAATGACTAACCTAATGCTTCTATTTACTTATTTATGCTTTTTGAAGCTAGCAGACAGAATGATATCCCAAGTTAATCTATTCTCATTTAAAGCATACAAATACATTGTAATTAAAATTTAAACTATCCAAGAAATAACTTGTTATCAAAATTTGGTTTAAAACCAATGACATATGCATGAAAAATCTGTTCTGTTTTCTAATTTTATAGCCACTTTTTATTATAAAGTTAAAGACAATATCTTTTTAGAAAGAACAACTGATAGTACATTTTTTGATTCTCTAAGATGAATCAATTTTATGCATTTAAAAAAATGTACAGGGGATGGAGTGGTAGCTCAGTGGTATCGCACTTGCCTAGCATGTGCGAGGATATGGGTTCAAACTCCAGCACCATATGTGCAATGAAGTGTTGGAGTAATGAAAGCTGCATGAAAAACTAAATAAAATTGATTCTCTCTCTCTCTCTCTCTCTCTCTCTCTTTCACTCTCTGTCCCTCTCTGTCTAAAAAAAATAAAAATAAAAAGATGTACAAATTTACTCAGGAATGAAATGTAAGAAACTAAGAGAATAATTAAGGTAATACTATTTACTGCTAAAAGTTACACTCAATCATTCTAAACATACATTCAGATAATATAGGTTAGTAAGTATAATGGTGAACATGGTGAAAGCTTATTTCAAATATGTACTTTCATTATATATTAATGATCTCACATATTTCTTCAAAATATTAGTTGCTACAAGATATACACAAGACAAGTTATCCATTTTTGTGTGTGTATATGAGCATATGCTTACATACACACACTTATATGTATGAAAACATGCCTCATGCCTGCATTAAGCTACACTTTTATTTTATATTTTTTTATAACTTGAGCTGAATGATTAATAATTATATAATTTATAGAGATAAATCTACTTTAAGGACCTATACCAATGTACTGCATTCATTCATTTATTTTTGTATCATCTGATAAGGGATTTTCTTAGGTTGAAAAGAGATAGGTAATAGCAACCTTAGAGTGCAAAACTACTATACATTGTAAATTTTTAAAAATCAATGTGATATATCTACATTTGCTATTTCTAATACAACTGCGGTTTTTTTATTCCATTTCTTTTATAATAAATGAAACTTTTATAGTCCATTGGTGGGACAGAAAGGCAAAGCTGTGTGTTTGAAGACCTCTGTCGTCACCTCTATCATTATTCCTGCTTGATGACAACATGGAGCATGCCGTCAAAGTCCTCCAGGTACCACCCTTATTACATGTGTCACTGGGGGATGTTTCTCATATCTGCTTTAACACCACAGACATTTTAAGTAGGTTATTCCATCACTTTGCCATTTTGATTATGACAACAAAATGACACCATATTGAAATGGATTTTGGAAAGAAAGGCTAACTGTCCAAAGAGGTCCATGCTCACTCTAATTAAAATTGGCTTAGGTGGCACAACCTTCATAATTCAGAGTCTGACTATGAAGGATATGCGTGTTGAAAACCTTCTTTGCTCATTAGTGCTATTTCTGTCAGACACTACTAACTGCTCTTTCCTTAATGAATGCTAAGCCATCTCTTTAGAAGATTGTGCTGCTTCCCTGAACGGAAGGAACTGTCTTATTTCCTCCCAAGTTCGTCAGGAGTAAAATCGGGAGTCACCTCTTTGACATTTCCCGACCTCTGTACTTATTTATCTCTTTGAGACCCTGCGCTCCAGAGATATCACTGTCTTAATTAAGAAGAAGGATGTGACCATGGTAAATTGACTGATTTCATTGATTAAGGACTAGCTGTACAAGTAACATTGATTTTAACAGTGGGTCTACATAAATGTAATTGTTCGAACATGGGGCTGCATAATTATGGTGATGTACGAGAATAGTTGGTTTGTCCTTTTCAACCTTCACTAACATTCTTTTGCATGATAATGTATCTTGTGCAATTAGCAGAAATCTTAAATGTTACAAAATGTCTTTTGTGAAGACATGAAATAATAATTATATTCTAATTTAATTCAACAACATCAGACAGTTTTTCCTTTTCTTCTCATTTTTCTTCTTTCTGTACATATTAGATGATGTACATAGCAACATGAATGTGGATTTTGACCTTTTAACACAAATAACCAGTCTCTTTGAATATATACATATAATCCATTATTTATTTCAAAATAAATATACTACATATAGTCTAACGCTAAATAGTATTTATTACTAAATAAATATTTTCAATGATATCTTCCATACCAGGGCTTAAATTTGAAGGAAGTTCTTTTAATCTTCCAACATATTTATGAAAAAAATACATCAAGGTCACTAAATGTGTAGAAGATAGATGTTTGTAAATAGTTGTAAATTCTTTATGTAAATTATTCCTTAATAAAGGAAACACATTATAAATCACAATACAAACAAAACAATTCTATTGTTGTTTTAAGTGCCATAACCATATCTAAATGAGCGAACAACAAAAACTCTACAAGGTACTACTGGTTGGGGTTTACCTAATAGGAACTGAATTTCCAAGTGGTGATGTTAGGCTATAGGCAGCCAGGTGCTTCAGTGCTTCATGAACTGAAGAGGAGGAAAATTCTAGCATTATTCAAAGTGAATCTGAAGGAAAAAAACATGAGAAGGGAATCATAAATTTATCTAAGGAAAAATAAATCTTGGTTAGTGAGTCAGGAGCATTTGGATTTTGTCATAAACCTGTCACTAATTAGTCCTGTGACCTTTAGTAGCTATGTACAATACATAATAAACAGAAGCTCATAAAATAATGCAAAACTGCATTCTTCATTTGCCTATTATTTTATCCATGAGTAGGTAGGTCAACTAGAGAAATTCTATAACTACTTGGGACAATAGTAGATTCCTAGGTTGACTCAATCAGTATATTTGGTTGGTTGTTTCTTGATTGCTAGGTTTTGTAAAGTTCAGCATTTACAGCTTGCTCTAGGACAGAAGGTTAACGATCAAATTGACAACAGCGCTATTCATTCTCATATGCCATCAGCATTCAAAGCCTTTCTACATAATCTAATCACATGGTCACCTTTAAATAAATTGATTTTTGTTGTTCATTGCCATTTTGTGTGCCAATTGTTGTTCAAACCATTGGCTTACGTATATGGAAGATGATATTTTTGAAATATCATCCAATGTGTGTTGCTTAATCAATAAGACAATGTCCCTCCCTGCATCTGCTCCTTCACTGAAGCCAAGTTTAGCACTTGCTTTCTTCACTTCGCAGTTTAGGAGGAAAAAGACACATTTCTACCCAATCCTACCCAATAAATCCTAGCTAATAGTTAAAGAAGTATAGAAAAATTATCACTTCATGAAATATGGAGAAAATGTAGGAAATGGAGCTATTGAAAACAAGCTGTCTAACATGAACTTTCTAATTTTTTCAACTGGGCCAGAATCCCTATTTAATTTGACAGGGTGGTAAATGTAAAACAACAGGAGACTTTTGTTGGGACTGTCATCTGAATGCTGAGGAAAGCAGTATAAGAAGGGTGGCTTTCTGATAACTCAGGAGAGCAGCAGTGGAGCAAAAGTAACAGAAGAGCACTTTCAAGAGAACCAGCGCTCCCACACACTTCCCTGCTTCCATGGAGGCCAGAAAAACATCTCACCTGATGTACAGAAGAGGAATATCCCTGGATAGCTTTGGTCAACCAAGTTCTACCTGTGTCCTGCTCATACTTCTCAGAATAACTGTGGAGGATGCCAAGAATGTAATATCTTTAGATTTGAGGGGACTATTTTGAGTAGCCTTGCTTTGTCCTTTTCCCTTCTGGATCAAGACATCTTGAAATTCTTGAATTCAAACATTCAAGTTGTACCTGGGCTACAAAATCAAGGGTACAATGCTTTTGGAGTTCTTCAGCTAAGGTAACAAGTGAGGCATGCTTAGATGAGAACCCATCTAGCCTAGGCAATTTTCCTGAGCCTTGGGGAACAGGTGCTCCATGAATTTAAGGCTTCTGTTGATTCTTGCTGCCTATCTGATTTAAAGTTCCTTTGCCTGATGTGTGTGAGTATTCGCCTGTTTCATAGGACTCATACTCTGACAACCGTGGTTGTGCAAAACCTCCTGCCAAGCCTAGGAAGTTTTTCCATGTGGAAGTACCACAGAGGAAAATCAAAGTAACTGGGTTTAAAGTTATCATACCTCACATGGGACCACTCTAATAAAGGGCAAAGAGCACGTGTGGTCTTCCAAGAAATCGCTTGAAGAACAGAGAGATGTGACGCTCCTACAAAAACCAATGAGAGAATAATAAAGCAAGGAGATGCCTTTGTACTGTGGTTTAAGAGAACAAGTGGCTGACACATCACCTACATCTCAGAGGACAGAAGTGCAATGGTCTCATGGATTAGACCAGAGAGACTCTCTGTCACAGAAAAAGCAAATGTCTGTGCAGTAGTATAGAGATAACATGAGAACTTGAAACTCAGTTCATTTCATCATGAGGTCACAGAAAGCCCGAAGCATTGAGATATAGTCATAGAATATTGACCTAAAAGAGACAATTGCAACTTGAAGAAAATAATTAACCATAGGATCAGTCAAATAAATCACATCATTAATACAAAATAATGCAAGCAGAAGTATGTTCAAATTGTGTCCAGTAAACAGTATTTTTTTTCTATTAGGCATGTCTTTTCCACTTGGTCATGGCATCATTTTTAAATTGTGTTTATTTGAAATTCAAATCAGTCAAGAGAATGATCCATTTAGCTTAGCAGTTGAGTGGGGAGGAAGTTGCTATTTACCAATGTGCTAAGTATTTGAAATGCAGTCCCTTATTATTTTATTTTAACAAGCCCTGATTCACACATCTTAATCCAGCTCTAAAGTCAAGGAGGTGCATTCCAAGATGTTGGAAAAATGGGAATATAACCCAACACAATGTTTATTTCTTTAATGCACACACACGGATGTACAAATGCACAATAAAGAGGCAATTCAATTACAGAAAGAAACACATAGAACATATTTTAAAACAGTCTTTTCTTTTATTCTCTAGAGACACATAGTCACATTTACTGTAGCTGGAATCAGAAAAAAACTGGAATCAGGAATAAACTCATTGCATAAGTTTATTCCTGAAATATGAATAGTTCTTACTTGTCAGGCAGAAAAGAAATATAAAGGAGGAAAGAGGAATGAGCCTGATATCAAAGGAAATTTGTAAACCCGCAAATCATTTGGAAAGATTGGAACATCTATACAAAATGGCAGTGCAGAGAAATGAGGCATCTGAGCTGTCAGAGCCAAATGACCAGTGACTCGTGCTTTATTAGGACTTTATACTTCATGCCAAAGACAGCAGAAAACCACAGAAGGTTTTGAAGCAAGAGTGTGATGTAATACAAATTGTATTTAAGAACATTCTTCTGCCATCGATGTAGAATTTCATTTGAAGAAGACACTAAGAAACAGAAAACTCCAAAGACTTCTGCAAAAATCCTAATGGAAAGCAGTGTCTATGTGAAATACCGCAGTGACAGGTGAAATAAGAGGTGGGATGCATCTGAGAGATAACAGAAATTATCATCAAGTGGAAATACAACTCGCTTTTTCTACCAAAATCTACAGGGAGGGGGTGAGTAATCAGCATATGAACAAATATGGAAACAGTGTTGGGCCCTAATTTCCCTGATACACCCTTGATTACTTTTGGGTTCTCCTGGGACTAGGAGTTTATGAATTTTTGATAATCTTGACTGTCACTTGAGCAGTGGATCATAGCTAATAAGGTCAAATAAAATCTCCAACTTTTTTCATATACTAAATGTGTGTAAATGTTTTATTTTCTTATTTTTATGGGTGGAAACCAGGTTTAATACATATTTAATCACTTTGGTCTAGATGTGACATATAAACAGATTTTAACAATTTTTTAACCTTTTTTTTTTAAAGAGGGAAGGACAGTGAGAAAGAGACAGAGAGAATCAATTTTTATTGAGTTTTTCACATGGCTTTCATTGCTCCGACGATGCTTAGTTGTGTACATGGGTGCTAGGGTTTGAACCCGTGTACTTGGGCACACCATGCAAATACCCTAACCACTGAGCAACCGCTCCAGTACCTATAAACAAATTTTAAGCATAGACATATAAATATAGATTTTAAATATTTTAAAAATATTTAAAAAATTTTAAAATATAGATTTTAAATATTTCCATTTAATAATCTTATAGATTATTAAATGGAAAATTTCAGGTGAGAGTTTTTTCATAGATCAGATTAAACAGAAATATTATGTAAATATACCCTCCTTTTTTCTCAATTGGGTTTCAAATGCTCTTTTGCTTCAACAAAAATATTATGTATAGTTTCCTATGTGTTAGAGAGGACATTATAAATACTATACCAGCATTTTCTCACCAATGTTCAATGTAAAATAAGACAGATGCTATTATGAGACATGTAAGATGAAGTTACCTTGAGGTCATGTAACTCATAAGTGGTAATAAGGACAATTCAGGGCCAAACAATTGGACTCTCAGTTCTTTAATATAAGCAGATTAATTTTGTCTGGCAGTGCCTAGAATATAGTAGCTGCTTGATAAATATTTGTCTGTCTATAAGTAAATATCAAACTTATATTAAGAATTAATTATATTAAAAACCCTTCCTGAAAGCAATGGATAGACATTGGGCAACATAATCAGAGAGCTGGAATGAGTAGATTGCTTTTACCTTTTTTCCAGAAAAGGAAAATGTACACGACAGGGGCAAGATTAGAGGTAGCAAAACCAGAAAGAAAGCTATTTCAATAGTTCGGTTGTGTTTCTGATAACAGAATAGCAGAAAAAATATCAAAAACATGTATTTGATACCAATCATGGCAGAAGAATTAACAGAACTTAATGAGTAATAGGCTATAACAGATTGGTAAGAGAAATGAATTAGTTTTTATATAATAGTATGCGAAGATATCTAAAAATCAAAATTTCTTTCCTTATAGGGACATCCTTCATATTTTTTCAACTCACAGAATTTATTTCCACAATTTTGAATTCTACAAATAGAGAGGAAACATTATTATAAATAGGAGCTACAAAAAGGGACAAAGACCAAAAAAATGAAGCTTTTGGAAAGATAAAGTTATAGGTAAAGTTTATAACTTTTGAATACTAAGATATCCTACTATTTCTCTTTTATTTTCTACTTAATATCAGCTTATGTCTGGGTCATTTTCATTTAAGCAAACAGTACTTAAAAGTCTACTATGTACACTTTTTAAAAACACAAATTATTGGGACCTGATAGGTGCTATACTAAATATTTGACCTTTTAAGGTTATTATTTTATAATGCAATAGGAAAAGTATATTTCCAAACAATAATATTTATTTATTTATTTTTAGAGAGTAAGAGTCAATTTGTATTTATTTAAATATCTGGCTTTGTTTTCCCAGCATTTAGTTGTGCATGTGGGAATTGAACCCAGGTCCTTGAGCATGCCAGGCAAGTGCTCTACCGCTGAGCCGAAGAAAAGTGAAGCAAACTTAACCTCTCTGTGAATTCAGAGTTAGCTGAAATATTATGTGTTTGTGTGAGAAAGGACAGACCTCAAGAGCAAAGCAAGATTTGTGTTAGTTTTAGTAAGGTGCTGTGTCCCGATACCAGGACATTTTTTAGTCACCGCAAGGGATTGCAACTCTATGGAAAATGGCGTCTGCTCTTACAATATGTGGACCTTTTTGACAATGTTTAAAACTTGAATTGTCAGAAAACTGGAAGAGACAACCTCAAATCAGAGAATGGTATCTGTAAAAAGATCCTCAGGAAAACCACATTTTGGAAGAGAAGAACCCATAATGGGAAGTAGTAAGAGAATCGTGGAGAAATAAAGTGAGACCGTTTCATTGTACGATCTTGAGGAACACATCAGCTTCTTAGGAAAACACCTTTGTGCAATCCTTCTAGAATGGAGTTTCTTGCTCTTTCTTTGAAATAGCAATGGCATGGAGTCACAAAGAAATATCAGTTCAGCCTTAGAGGGCTCCAAGAGTAATAGGAAGTTTGACTTCAGTGTTCATGGAACTTCTCCTTAGATATCTCCTCCTCTTCTCCACATCCCTGTCTCTTCATACACCCTGCCATCAACACCATCCTACGCTCCGGTTGCTCTTTCATTCATTCCAGAATAAAGTCGATATCCTGTCCCTGGTAACAACAAACCCACTGAACAGGTATTTTCTAAATCTGTTCTTAACACTCCATGCTGAGTCCCCTGACACCTTCCTCTTTTAAAATTCTGGTGAATAAATATTTCCATTGTAATTCTTCTGAGGAGAACAAAACTGTTGCACAACTCAGAAGGAATGGTGACAAAATATTGTTAAAAAATGCGTTTATAGATGTGTTTGTAGATATGTTGTGATTAATTTTGTTTTGTTTGTTTTTGTGTGTTTATTTTCACTAACGACAAAATTTTTCCCTTTTTGTTTTTTGTCCTTCTAGATTGGCTATTTACCTATTCTGTTGCTCTTGAGAATAATATTGTCTGTGTGAGCCAGGCAGAACCTACTAACATTTGTTCTAGAACACATTATAACTATTCTGAGTGCAAATGCCATTTCAGTTTCTTCTGGCAACTGTTCAGTTACCTACAGGATGCCCATTCACAGCGCAGTGGTAACAAATGTGAATAGGGAACAACCTCAAAATTCATCCTTGTGACTCTATGTGCCACTCTATACTGGAGCAACAGTAGCTGAGCACTAGGTCATGTGAGGTACATATATTTACTCAGTCTTATAAATGAAAGCTATTTACAAGACAGAGTTTCCACCCAAGGTCCTGAACTGCTCTTGTTTGAAGACTGTGATTGCCTTTATACATTAATGATGCCGGGTTTTTGAGATGGGGCTGGATTCTCTGCTCCCACTGGTGAATGGAGTCTGGGCCGACTCCAGATTCCAGCAGCCATAACAGCCCACTTCTAGTGTTTGCAGCCTTTCCCAGATAAAACTGGGAATTTGGGCAGGGTGCAGGTGTCTGCAGCCAAAATAATGGTAGCAGCTCTTGGTGTGGTGGAAATTCATCCCAGGAATTCAGTGCTAATCTTCTGGGTCCTTGTCTCATGAATTTGAAGAATAAAATCCACAGAAAACCTTGGAAGTTGGAGTAAAAGGAGTAGAATTTATATAGGAAGAAGAGCAGAGACTCCGCAAGGCAGAGGGGCACCTGGAAGCAGGACACCGTCTAATGGAGGTTAGGCCAGGGGTTATATTGATTTGGGGTATGAGCATAATTAACGTTCATGCAAAGCAGGCATTGAGAATTGCTTCTACATCATTGGTTGAAACCTATGCAAATTGAAACTTAGTACCAAAGTCATTGGTTAAAATCTATGCAAAACACTCCTGCCTCAGGAACAAAGGAGTTGCTCCCTAAGGTGATCCTCATGGTATTTGCATATGAAGGCCCTGAATGTGCCCTGCTTACTCACTACCAGCTGCCTCTCAGAGGGGGACCTTTATCCTGATTACATAGCCATTTACTATCTTTACTATCTCTCCTAAAACTGTCTTATGAAGATCTTTCTTGTTCATTATCAACATAGAAAGACTTGGGTGTATCAATTCTAACCAACAAGTCCTAAAAATGTTTGTTTGAAGAAGAATAACATATAGTGATAGAATTGATACCCAGTTCACATGACAAAAAAATCTTCCTACAAATTTCCCTCACAGAATCTTCCTACAGATTTCCCTCACTTATTATAATTAATAAGTGTACAAGGAATGAGGGAAAGCACCATTAGAACACCGCAGCTCTAGTTACTGCAGACGACATCAGCTGATGAATACCAACACTGGTGAGGGAAGCTTAAAGAGAAACAGGCTGATGTATCTCACCCAAAATGTTTGTTATTGTTCTGGTGATTTTCACACAGGCCCTCGTGTACTTGTATTATTTTCCAGGAGGTGAAGTTTATTTCCTCTTCTCTAGAATGTGGGCTGGACGTGAGTCACACAACAAATAGAGTATAGAAAGGGAAAAGGAATCACTTTGTAGTGGAGAAGACTGGAAGGAAGCACTTTAACCAAATGATGGTGATAACTTTAGTAATCCTCAGACATGCCGCTATCAGCAACCCCAGTTTGATACAAGAAAGAAACATCTCTGTGCTAGTCCATCTCCAGAATCCATACAATTGTTTGAATGAAGAGAAAACATCAAACTGATAGTGACACATTCCCCAAAATACCTAACCAGTACTTTTTGAAAGTTGAAAGAATTTGAAAAACATGTTCCTTCATGATAGTCTGTCACAGATTGAAGAGAACTAAGCAGACATGGCAATTAAATGCAATATGTTATCTTGGATCAGATCCTGACAGCATTATAAAGCTTGGGCATTTCAATTACAGTATAGTAGGGATGTTAATTTATAGTTTTTATAATTCAAGATATTATCTTTATTATGATAATACAAGCCATTAACCATTAGAGGAAGCTTTGCAGTGGGTATATGGGCATTCTCTGAACTATCTCTTTTCTAAGATTATAAAAACTTTCCATAATAAATTTATAAAGCAATATTTTAATAAATGTACATATGAAATTTCATATCCCTCTCTGAAAATATTTAAAAACATGAAAATCTCTGTCTAAAATTCCACATTCACATGAGCTATAAAAATCCCTTTTTATCTCTTCATGTACTTTTCCTCCCCCCAAGACAGTAGTTTCAATGTTCTTTCCCTGACGTTATTTGTTCAGAACTTGCATATAAGAAAAATAGGGTAACAAAAATAAACACCAGACACCTATAAGTGACTTTCCCTACTGTGCAAAGTTCACTGCGGATATTCAAATACTGAGTCTCGAATTAATTTGTCTCTAAATACTAATTAGTAAGGTGTTTTTGTGTTGGGAGAGAGAGCAAGATGGAGGTGAGATTAGAATTATGTTTTCCTGTTAGCTTTCCTAGCTATAAGATACTCCCTGAAGGAATGTGGATCCCTTTACAATAATAGAAACTAAGCAATGAATCTGAAGTTAAAAAAAAAAAACAAAACTCTGATTGTAATCCTTATGTTTGTTTTAACCTCTTTAGACTCAGTTACTTTAACTATAAAATTGGTAACAGTGCCACCAGGAGCAGCTGTTTTTCTCATGTATTTGAATGATTTCAAATCGGTCCACTTTTGTCAATCCTCACCACATCACTCATTGACTGTGTCTTCTCCAACCAGGATAAGAAAGATCGTGTACAGTGCTTACCCATGCATACCCTGCCCTTGTCCAATCTGCTTCTCACCCGGTGACTTCTGGCATCTTTCCAAAGCACAAATCCATCACTCCTTCCTAATGCAAACCCAGGCCTTCCATGGCTTGTGAAAGAAAGGAAAACTTCTTAAATAGTCTGAAGATTCTATAAGTTCATAGTCCCTTGTACCTTAGACCTCTCAAGTCACACACCTTCCTTCTTGCCGTCTTAACTTTCAGCCTTCAATGTCCACCCTGTACCCTTTGTTCTCCTCCCAGCGCCTCTAAACACTGCTGCCTCTATGTGGAATTCTCATCATTCCCTAACTTCACCCCGATTTTCACTTCTGTCAAATCCCAGTCTGAGGCACGTCCTCAGGAAAGACCTTGGAGCTTCAGTTTCATCACACTGCACCAGTAGCTGCAATGCTATATGCACCTACTGCTCTGCAACGTGAAATTTGGTAGACATTTTACATGTATTTGTATGATATTTGATTAACATATTTAACTTGCTCCAGAGAAATTTACAGACCTAAACTTTCCAAGAATAAACCCGTTCATCATATTTTAGCTTAATATAAAATTTACCAAAGAGCTTGGCAGTTGTTAATTCTTGAAAAAATATTTGTTGAATACTTTGTCATGTTTGGAAAATTAAATAAATGTGTACATTATCACTGCTTCATTACCTAAATGGTATCTTCAATCTCTGTAATCATGACTTTTTAGAGTTTAAAAAGAAGAAAGTTTGGAATGGAAACTAAGATTGTTAGAGGGTAGTTACTGTGTCCTGGCCAGTTTAGTAGAAAAAGTTAAAAAATAAATAAATAAATAACAGTCAGTTATCATTATCCTTGGTCAATTTATTCTATTAAGCTATCATAGTCACTGAACTAGTAGTGTTTATTGAACAACACTGCCCCTAGAAAAAATATAGGTTTAGGTTCCTGTGAGATTCTGGTCACAGTTTTGTCAAGTGATAAGTATATAGCCTCATTTTGTATATATGTATAAGTAAACTATGTAATATATGATGTTGGCTCATTGAATTCATGTGCAGCAGAACGGTAGCTAAAGCTTTCTAACATGGCTGTTTCTTACATAAGGCGTATCATAACCTTACATTTCTTTCATTGAGGAACACTAGACAGCACTTCAGTACTAAGCTTGGTGGGCCTCTGAACCAATTACATCATCAACAGAAGCCACACACACACACACACACACACACACACACATCCCTTCTGAAGTCTATTTAGAGATGAATATACAGAAAATCACCATGAGAACACCACAAAAATAAAGGACACTAGAACCAGAGTGCTACCTTTTCCCACCCCAGATGAGAACTTGTATGTCAGGCAGCCCACATTTCTCACCAGCTTACACATTTCGGTGGATAACTGCACTGAGATTATCCACTTTGGAGCCCTATATGTTAGCAGGTAGGTGAATCCCCAAATATGGAATCAGAGGATAATGAGAATCACCTGGATGTATTGTTACAAAATGATAAAAGGGTGGTTTCTCTTGTTTTTCCTTTTAAACACGTATAATTTTCACATAGGATG
Source organism: Aplodontia rufa (assembly GCA_004027875.1). NCBI lineage: Eukaryota > Metazoa > Chordata > Mammalia > Rodentia > Aplodontiidae > Aplodontia > Aplodontia rufa. Next base: position 70,621 of record PVKS010006449.1, read on the forward strand.
AGACATTTAAGAACTTTTATCTTTATCAGAAACCAACCATCTCATCTATTCTGAAAGGATCTAATGAAATGTAATTCTCTTTTGACTCTCTCTCATGATATAGAAACAAAAACGTTGTTCTTAGAAAGCAAAAAGTTAACAAATCATTATATTACTGCATATTCATAGAGAACTCAATACCCGCTTAGTACAGTGCATACACCTCTAATATATTTTGTTGTGTATTTAGTTTTTCCAAACAAGTACATATTAAAGTTTGGTACACCCCCACATATACTTCCCACTGTTAACATAATGCTTCTAGTTAGAGACCTGGGTATATAAAGGATGGCTACAGCAAAGGTACATGTGTGAGCAATTGTGGGCATTTGAGAGATGATTTCTATATTATATATTGTATTATACATATATTGTTTATAAGGAATGAAAATCCACAAGCACCATTTTATTCAACATTTTATGACTCATCATAAAATATTCATTTTTTAATACTGGAGACAACCATAAAATTTCTTTATGCAATTAAAAATATTTCAGTTCTACTTTTTTCTAAAATGTGTCCATTTGAATGCACATATCTATACCCAAAAGGGAGAAAAAAAGAACAAAAATTAGCATATAGCATATTTTTAAGAAATGACATTCTGCATCAAACTGTAAAATATATCAGACTTTTACTCCAGAAAACAATAATAACATTCTTTACTGTATATTTGAGTTAAGACATATGTAGACAACACCTGAAATAAGAAAGAGCGATGTCATAAGAGAGGTTAATACCATATGTTTGGTGTTAGAGGGTAATAACATCAGATCATAAATGTCCAACAAATAATAATTTAAAGAAATTGATGCATTTAGTTGCATACGTATTTCTATTGCACAGATAACAGAATTAATAACATTATACAATAAGAGAGTGTCGTGTACTTGCACGGAAGAACAGGGACATGCATCCAAGTCAAAGTGGGATAATGTGTACTTTTTCACTTTGAGTCCTTATTCTATTTGCACTACCTTTTCTGACCTCTACAATTTCTCTGGATCTCAGTGACTGTGGAAAGGAATTGATTTTACCAGGACTTCTAATACTGGCAGTCTTCTATTCACTTAAATCAGTGTTAGTGTTTTATTTCACCTTCTCAAGGCAGGAGCGGGAGATTAGAGAAGAAATGGAGTTCAGAGAGCAGGTAAAATGGTTTTGCATTTGTTTGTTGTTCTTGGAACTTCTGAGAATGACCTATGTCTCATTACATTTTCTCTTTCTCTACTTCTATCTCTATGTATATACATAATCATCTGCACACATAGTTAACAGAATATACATACTTTTTCTTGCAATATGACTTTCTATATAAAATTATGACAAAGTGATGAGAGATTTCATGTACTAAGACACATTAGAATTCTGTTCTCTTATGAACTTAAAGCTGCTGGAGGAAAGTGCTAAGTACTACATTTAGCTGACTTACACGTGCCGAGTAAATGTTAATGAGGTGAATAACAGTTTGAAGACAACTGGTGGAATCTGTAACTACATTTCTTCTCTGGCAGAGCAGAAACAGCAAGGTGACTTTTCGCACACTTGAAATGACCTGTCTCATTTGATGTTAAAGAATTGCCATCTATCCACAAATGTCTAAATGAGAAGCTGAGTCTGCAAGTTAAGGTCCTACATTTATACTGACTTTTTGGTGTTTGTGAGTAGCTATGTTTACAAGCCTACATTGTACATTATATCACGTGCTGACACATGTAAAAGATTTTAGTATTTTCATGCAGTTTAGAGCTGAAATGTAGACATATAGGCAGTCTAACACATGAACTTACTTTAAATGATAAAAATAATGACAAAGAATCACAGATCTGGAAAATCACAGAAGTCAAACTCAATGAAGTATATAAGTCAAAGACATGAACAAAATTACTTCTATGGCAGAAAATATTAGTTAGAAATCTGTAAAATATAGTCATTTCTAAGTGATGTGACAAGGAGAAGTGAAATTCAGAATTTTACACTTCAGATATTTATGTAAAAAGTCAACAAGTAATATTTAGATGTGTTTTATGTCTGGTAAAATGCCTATTAATTAAAGGTACTTTAGATCTCTGGCTACAAATCAAGTGTGATGAACATAGCAGTAATGAATATGAGGATGGAGTAGATAAGACCTTATCTGCTTACACAGGCAGAATTTTTACACTAAATTGAATTAGTTTCTTCTATTGTGGAAGAATTAATTTATTTTTCTTAAAATTAATTGGGGTTGGGGGCAGTTGCAGTGCCTGGCATGCACAAGTATATGAGTTCATAGCCCAGCACCACATGTACGGTGGAGTCTCAGAACAACAAAGGCCACATGAAAAACTAAAGTGAAATTGATTCGCTCTCTCTCTCTCCCTCTCTCTCACTGTCCGTCTCTTTTTAAAAAAATTAATATAATCAACTTTTCATCATGGTGACCAATGGCAGAGCTGAATGAAAATTCTCTCTGTGAATGCAGGACACCAATGGTGAGAGAGGGGTCTTTCTGTAAGGTGAATGAACAGCAAAATGTCTCCCCAAACTCATTACTATCTAAGTAAGGAAGTTTAGTGACACAGAGCTGTGAAGAAGCTGAAAGTACAGGAAATCACAAATAGTAATTTTTCCAGTGTCAACTATCCAGCCATTAGGCTGGGGATTTGTCCTGGAGGGAAGGAAGCTGCACTCACATCAATAAAGAAACTGAGACACAGTGGTGAGCACTCAGCAGAGGCTGGGTGCAGGGCTGTAGTGCTCCTGGGATGTGGTAGCGTCAGGAACTGAGGTCAGCTTTTATACACACACAACAGAGTCCCCTGAATCTGATCACACGAAGAAGTGAGGAGGCTGCCACCATTTTGAACCCTCATGGCGGATGGTACAGGACGCTGATTTGAGAACAGTGAACCCAGAATCACCAGATCCAGATTGGAATAGGGAGCTCAGACCAGAGGAGTAGCTCCAGGTCTCCACTGTTTTGACTGTCTGCCCTGGGGGCTGTGTAGGCCTGGTGGACCCTCCCTACTGGTCCAGCAACTCATGTTTAGAGGCTTCCTGTTAACCCCTTTACAAGCCTATCTGTGGGTGGAGTCTGTGACCCAGAATCTGCTCAATAGGACCTAAACAGATACTGCTGAACCTCTCAGGTGGGACAGAGGATAGTGTCAATTTCAGTGACCTATGAACAGAATGGGGCAGCCTAGCTCCAGTGCTTTCCTCTACCTTCAGACCATGGATACTGTGAACAGAAGTAGTTTCCTAGGGCCTGGGTGCTCCAAGTGAGACTGGGCTTACACGCCCCCTAGTGTTTGCATTTGAGACCTCCACAAACACAGGTATAACTGGCTGGTGTCTCCTTCATGTCTGCCTCCCCTTGCTGGGGTTGTGACTGCCCCACACATAATCTCTTGGGGCAAGTAGGGATCTCAAGATACCCAAGAGTGGGGTGATAACAGTCCCAGGTTAGCTCAGTTCAGGCCAGCCACTTTCCTTGCAACAGCAAGAGTCCTTTGTAGCTTCACCAGGATCCAGAAGACTCCCAGCAGCTCCTGGGTCCCAGGCTGAAGTGGAACAAGAGATTGGCCAGGAAGACACTAAACTGCCCAAGAGAGCAACTCAGGTATCCCTAAATTCCGTTCTTACAGGAATCAGAGAAGGAGAACGTTTATAACCTCTCTGCAGGAGGAAATTACTAGGAGGCCTCCTGGGTAACTCACTGTCAGCTGAGATCACCAAAATTCATTCCCTCCAACAAACTCAACTGGGAAGTGACTCCACCTGGAAGTCAGTTATGAACACATACCCCCACTGTACATTTTGACATTGGCAGTAATAATTCATAAACTTCCCAACTCCTTTTTAAAAATTGTTGTTGTTATTGTTCTTGGAATTGTTGTTCCTTGGTGTATGTATTTATTTTTTGTTTGTGTGGTTGTTTCTTTTTTACTTTCACTGTGTTTTGTTATATTTGTTTGCTGTGTCCATATTGCTGGGGTTTGACTTGTGGCTGTCTGCAATATTGCAAACTAATGCTCAGACTCTTTGAGCTGAAAAGTCCCCCAGTCTCTACTACCTCCTTCTTCTCTTTACTCTGTCAATTCCTAAACTGTATTCTGATCTCCCTCAACATTCTTCTAAGTCATTATACCATTCTCATCCCATTTCTATCTTTTTCCTTATTTTTAGCAGATTAGCCTATGTCATCTCCATTACCTTGCTCTGTAGACTTTTTTCCTCACCTACAGAGGTCCTGGTAAGCTGAAATGAATGCTATACTTGAAAATGGGTGTTTGATTGCTAACCAAGTATAGTGTGAGAACTCTCATGGAGGAAACTGATAATCTGATTGCTAATCAACACTGTAACAGGTATCGTTGACATTTTTGTATGCATTGTCTGCACTAATTGACTTCTACCCCCGCTCCCCTGAAGTATTGGAAAACCTAAAGGTCCACAATAATTCACAGATTGGGATGCCAGCCATTGAACTGTGCTATACAAATTGCACCCAAGCCCAACTAAGCAAACAGACAAAAAGCTCCAATACCATCAACAAAGCCCCCAAGAGAATTATTCAGTTTTGGACCTCAAGCCACAGTCCCTGTAACTGAAAATGAGGGTAAAAGGGAAGCAATCCTACACCTCAACCCCACAGCTCTCCAACTAAGGAGTCCATGGTCAGGGTCCTAGATGAAAATCTAGAAAAATATGTCAATAATATGATTAGTAATTCAATCAAAGAATTAAAAGAAGATTTAAGGACAGAGATAAGAGAGCAATTTTAGGAAATGAGAGACCACATATATCTTTATGCTAGTCATTCTGAAAAGAGATGTATCAGAGCTCTTAGAATTGAACAATCCTGTCAACCAAATCAAAAGCTCATTGGAAGATACTAATACCAGAGTAAACTCAGTAGAAAATAGAACCTCAGCTCTAAAAGAATGAACATCAGATGATGAAGACTCTCTGAGAAACATTAATTTCAAGGAGGATAAACAAGGTATGAAGCTTATTGGGCATGATCACAACTTCCAAGTAGTATTTGATGAGATAGAAGAAATAACATGAGAGTAATTGGAATTGAAGAAAACACTGAACAACAAACAAGGGGCATTAAGAATCTTCTGAGTGAAATTGTCAAAGAGAATTTTCCCTAGAAAATTGAGAATTGATTCAGAAAATCAAATTCAAGATGCCTATGGGACACCAAACATATATAACCAAATGAGAAACTCACAGAAACACATCATTTATAAATGAATAACAGAGAAATCAAGGAAAAAATTCTAAAACAGCCAGGAAAAAACACCGAATCACATTCAGAGTCAGACCAATAAGAACTACAATGGATTTCTCCACTCAGACAATAAAGGCCAGGAGAGCATGGAATGATATTTTTAAAATTTTGAAAGAAAACAATTTTCAGTCAAAGATACTACACCTTGCAAATCTCAGCTTTAAATGTGATGGGAAATTTAAATACTTCAATGCTAAATTCAAGCTAGCAAGGTATATGAACACAAAGTCTGCTCTACAGAAAATTCTCAAGGTCATACTTCATTCAGAGGAACATGCAAATAGCTTCCAATACTCATAAACAGAATAAAGTCAATAATCACATAACACACTAAAAGATAGCCATGATGGTGCCAAACATAGCAATAGTCACAATGTCAGGTTCCCAGATTCCCAGATCTATTCCAATTCTGAACATGAATGGACTCAATTCCCATTCAAAAGACATAAATTGGCTTACTGGAACAAAAAACAAAATCCAAAAATATGCTACATAAGGAGACAGAACTCACAGTAAAAAATAGACAGACTGAAGGTGAAAGATTGACAAAATGTCTACCAGGCTTGTGACACAAAAAAACAAACTGGCGTTGCAATCCATTTATTTGATGTTGTTAATTTTGACCAAAACTAGTCAGAAAGGACAAAGAAGGTCACTATATCATAGTAGAAGGAACAATTCATCAAGAAGATATAATGATAGTTAACATTTATGCCCCCCATTACAACCTTCCCACATACATGCAAAAAGTACTCTAGGACATTAAATCCCTCATTGATCTCAACACAATAATACTGGGGGACTTTAATAAACCATTATCAACAATAGACAGATCACCAAAGCAAAAAATCAACAAAGATATCTCTAACAACTATATATCAACTAGACTTAACACACATGTACAGAATATTCCAAATCAGCTGAGTTTACCTTCTCAGCAACTCATGGATCCTTTCCAAAATACACCACATCACAGTCTACAAAACTAACTTTAACAAATATAAAAAAGTTGATATACTCACATATTTTCTGTAAGACCACAATGGTATGATTTTGACAATTAAAACAACAAGAAAACAACAGAAACTACTCAAATGCTTGGAAGATGAATAATACCCTCTTAAACAAAAAATGGATAAAAGAGATAATGAGAACAGAAATCAAGAAATTCTAGGAAACAAATGAGAATTATGAAATAACATATCAAAATCTCTGGGGTAGTATGAAAACATTCTTGAGAAGTAAATTTATAACACTGAGTGCCTTCATCAAAAATCAGGAAAGAGCACCAATAGACTTATGCTAAAACACAAATCCCTACAAAAAGAAGAATAATCCAATTCCAAACCTAATAGAAGACAGGAAATAACTAAGATCAGAGCTGAAATTAATGAAATTGAGAAAAAAATACAAAGTATCAACAAAACAGAGTGTTGGTTCCTTGAAAAAAATAAGTGAGATTGCAGAGCCCTTGCCCAACTCACAAAAGAAGAATGTAGTGAAGCAAATCAACAAAGTCAAATACAAAAATGGAGATATCAGAACTTATTTTGAAAAGATATACGCTTCAGAGTTTGATAATCTGTAAAAAATAGACCAATATCTTACCACAAATGACATTCCCAAATTAACACAGGAGGACCTTGAAATTGTAAGCCAACCAATATCAGATAGTGAAATCGAAACATCAATCAAAGGCCTTCCACAAAAGAAAAGCCCAAGATCTGATGGATTCTTGGCAGAATTCTACCAGACCTTTACAGAAGAATTAAGGCTGAGCCTCTATAAGCTTTTTCATGAAATTGAAAGTGTTGGAGCTCTTCCAAATATTTTTATTAAGCAAATATAACCCAACAAAACACATCAAGATACCAAAACCCAACAAAGACACATCAAGAAAACTACAGACCAATTTCCCTGATGAATAAATATATAAATAATTCAGATCCTTTCAAAATAGCTTCAAAAAAATAAAATACTTGGGAATTAACCTAACAAGGGAAATCAAAGATCTCTTCAATCAAAACTATCGAACACTGAAGAATGAAATCCAGGACGATCTAAGAAGATGGAAAGATGTCCCATGCTCTTGGATAGGCAGAATTAATGTAATAAAAATGGCCATTCTACCAAAAGCTTTATATAGATTTAATGCTATCCCTATAAAGATACCTATGTCATTCTTTAAAGACATAGAAAAAGCAATTCTCAAATTCATTTGGAACAACAAGAAACCAAGAATTGCCCAAACACTACTAAGCAAGAAAGATGAAACAGGCGATTTTGCCATTCCAGATCTAAAACTATACTATAGAGCCATAGTAACAAAGACAGCATGGTACTGGTATCAAGACAGGGAAGAAGACCAATGGAATAGAATAGAAGACCCCGAAACAAATCCTCAAATCTTTAAACATCTGATTTTTGACAAAGGGGGACAAAATATTA